>JBAKBP010006482.1:0-109762 GCA_037953745.1 Lithodes maja | reverse complement strand
CGGTAGATGCAACATATGTATTTAAATTTACCAGCAGAAATTAATTTGTATATAGAATAATCAAAATAGGGACAATTGAAACTAGTAACCTCCTCCAGGGCAATTTCAGATTTTGCGAAGCAACATACACCTCCTTTAGGTCTGAAATTTTGGAGCAGTTGATAACCTGGAAAATTAAATCTAGACGTGTCAGATGTGGATGTTACTTGAGTCTCTGTCAAAAAAAGGAGAGTAGGGGATTCTGCTTGAAGAAATTGGTGTACAGAATTGATGTTAGAGTGAAGTCCCCTTATATTGCTAAAGAAAAAGCTGCACCGACGAGCAGCTTTGGGACGTTGCAATGCTCTTGACACAGTCGCATGATGACGACCGGGAGGGCCCTGTGTCAATGACCCAACCCTGCCGGGGGTGGATATCCGAGGGACCACCAGGTTTGCTCTTAACAATTGTACTGCCACACACAAACACACACACACACAGTATACACACACACACACACACACACACACACACACACACACACACACACACACACACACACACACACACACACACACACACACACACACACACACACACAGTATACATATAGATTTTATACTCGCATATTATTCACCTTTAACTGTAAATAAACCTGAAAGACCAGTACATTTCCTATTCGCGCGCTTCACCCATTATGCACCAGATTTTTTTCCTGGAATGTGTACCGTATTTCTGATTAAACAAACATTCAAGCAATTGTATATCGTCGAGGTAAGTCATTAGTTTAAAGTCATTGGTTTAGTGACATTTAGTTTGTAATTTTGTCAGGGTTTGGTAAAATATTTGACACTCGTTTAGGTGAACGGTTATATTTGCGTTCATCTGCAACCCTTTTTCAACATTATTTGCGTTCATCTGCAACCCTTTTTCAACATTATTTGCGTTCATCTGCAACCCTTTTTCAACATTATTTGCGTTCATCTGCAACCCTTTTTCAACATTATTTGCGTTCATCTGCAACCCTTTTTCAACATTATTTGCGTTCATCTGCAACCCTTTTTCAACATTATTTTGGTAATTACCCTGATAAAGCCATCATATATTTACTTAGATTTAATTTACTACTGTTTAATAATCGTAATTATCATTCCAAGTTCACTTTATGTTCAGATAGTTTATATATTTGCTTTATGGGTTAATATACTGTAGCTACTTGTATTTCAGCCTGGTTGCTTTCCAATTGTCGTTTTTTGTTTAAACTGGGGACTCAACTTTAGATGAATTTGAATCATAACACAATAGGTCGCCAGTGTTAGAAGTGATAGTGCAGTAATATTAATTTGAATCATAACACAATAGACCGCCAGTGTTAGAAGTGATAGTGCAGTAATATTAATTTGAATCATAACACAATAGACCGCCAGTGTTAGAAGTGATAGTGCAGTAATATTAATTTGAATCATAACACAATAGACCGCCAGTGTTAGAAGTGATAGTGCAGTAATATTAATTTGAATCATAACACAATAGACCGCCAGTGTTAGAAGTGATAGTGCAGTAATATTAATTTGAATCATAACACAATAGACCGCCAGTGTTAGAAGTGATAGTGCAGTAATATTAATTTGAATCATAACACAATAGACCGCCAGTGTTAGAAGTGGTAGTGCAGTAATATTAATTTGAATCATAACACAATAGACCGCCAGTGTTAGAAGTGATAGTGCAGTAATATTAATTTGAATCATAACACAATAGACCGCCAGTGTTAGAAGTGGTAGTGCAGTAATATTAATTTGAATCATAACACAATAGACCGCCAGTGTTAGAAGTGATAGTGCAGTAATATTAATTTGAATCATAACACAATAGACCGCCAGTGTTAGAAGTGATAGTGCAGTAATATTAATTTGAATCATAACACAATAGACCGCCAGTGTTAGAAGTGGTAGTGCAGTAATATTAATTTGAATCATAACACAATAGACCGCCAGTGTTAGAAGTGATAGTGCAGTAATATTAATTTGAATCATAACACAATAGACCGCCAGTGTTAGAAGTGGTAGTGCAGTAATATTAATTTGAATCATAACACAATAGACCGCCAGTGTTAGAAGTGATAGTGCAGTAATATTAATTTGAATCATAACACAATAGACCGCCAGTGTTAGAAGTGGTAGTGCAGTAATATTAATTTGAATCATAACACAATAGACCGCTAGTGTTAGAAGTGATAGTGCAGTAATATTAATTTGAATCATAACACAATAGGTCGCCAGTGTTAGAAGTGATAGTGCAGTAATATTAATTTGAATCATAACACAATAGGTCGCCAGTGTTAGAAGTGATGGTGCAGTAATATTAATCCCTTGAGGATAATGACGTGTTTTAACACATTTAATCAGGTTATCATTTAACGATTGTATTTAGCTTAGAAAAAACTTATGGGAGCTAGAGAGTTAATTGAGTTTTTTCACTGATTCCTATCGATCCTACCTAAGCTGTATAACATCGGCTAATGATAACCGAAATTATTTTCAGAGATGCGTTCTCAAATACTGAAAGTGTTAATGTCAACATTAGTTGATGTGCAGCTTGAAATTTTGTTTAGTAACACTAGTTTGAATGTTATTATAAACTTATTGCTTCGTTCAATTGATGTAACTGTCCAGAGTACACAATAATGATATACTATATTTGTTTATTCATATAATTATCTAGAAGAGGCATTAAGGGGAGGTTTTTAGTTTGGTCCCTAGATATCCTTCAAGCTTAAGATTACACCCCCTTGAGCCCCTTTCAAGATAAATTTGTACATTTTTCGGTAGAAAAATGTCCCGGCTGAAAGCCGGTTCCTCTTAAATTACAGGCTCGCTATCGCTCGCCAGGAAAACATCGACACCTAAATGGCACGAAAGGTTTTAAAATTGACAGAAATGGTTTGAAAGTTCTTAAAATAGTCAAAATAATGGGGCAAACGTCTTAAAATTAGAAAAACAATGGGGCTAAACATGAGGGAGATATGAGTCAAGAAAAAAAATCCCTCAAGTGGACATCTCCCCTTAAGCTGCTCTAATACGTCTGTAGTTGTTATCAGAGAACACAAAAGTAATACCATTAAGATCTGACATTAGAAGCCACCCACAAGGACATGGAAGCTGAGTCATAATCGTTCGCCGAAAACTTTGATGACAAATTGTTTAAGGGGAGGTATTTAGTTTGTTCCCTAGACCTCCATCAACCTTAAGATTACACCCCCTCGAGTCCCTTTCAAGATAAATTTGTACATTTTTCGGTAGAAAAATGTCCCGGCCGAAGGCCGGTTCCTCTTAAATTACAGGCTCGCTATCGCTCGCCAGGATCAAATAAACACCTGAATTGCACGAAAGGTCTTAATATGGGGTGAAAGTTCATAAAATCGCTAAACTAATGGGGCAAACGTTTTATAATAGCAAAAGCAATGGGGCTAAACATGAGGGAGAAAGGGGTCAAGAAAAAATTCCCTCAAGTGGAGACCTCCCCTTAAAATACACTATAGAGAGATGGATATTAACTCGACACTTCTCCCACGTGAAGCATATAGTAAGTCATAAGTGATTTAATAGACATGAAGTCAGTTAAGGAGATGTAATAGTAAGTTACACAGTTTATGAGTCACCAATGTTATCATGTGTCACCAATGTTATCATGTGTCACCAATGTCATCATGTGTCACCAATGTTATCATGTGTCACCAATGTTATCATGTGTCACCAATGTTATCATGTGTCACCAATGTTATCATGTGTCACCAATGTCATCATGTGTCACCAATGTCATCATGTGTCACCAATGTCATCATGTGTCACCAATGTTATCATGTGTCACCAATGTTATCATGTGTCACCAATGTTATCATGTGTCACCAATGTTATCATGTGTCACCAATGTTATCATGTGTCACCAATGTCATCATGTGTCACCAATGTCATCATGTGTCACCAATGTCATCATGTGTCACCAATGTTATGTGTCACCAATGTCATCATGTGTCACCAATGTCATCATGTGTCACCAATGTCATCATGTGTCACCAATGTTATCATGTGTCACCAATGTTATCATGTGTCACCAATGTTATCATGTGTCACCAATGTTATGTGTCACCAATGTTATCATGTGTCACCAATGTTATCATGTGTCACCAATGTTATCATGTGTCACCAATGTTATCATGTGTCACCAATGCAGGTACCTCGATAAATGTCGTGTATACAATATTTATGACCCATACATCATTCCTAATTTCTTATATATGGCATTACCACCGGAAACTATATCATTTGTCATTAAACTTTGTGGGTTAGGTTAAATAAGGGTGGAAGGAAGAAAGACGGTCATCTTAAATCGGTGGAGATCTATTTGTGTTGTTTTATTTTTCACATTTTCAGCGTAATTTTAATATTTTGTCATCTTCTATATCAATGTTAATATCAGCGGGGGTTTGGGGGCGGCAGCCCTCAGGTTAGGTTAGGTTAATGGCAAAATGTGGTTTTCGTGAGTCATATCTTAACATTGTTGGATAATGGGTAATTGCTAATTTACATCGATAATGACATATATTGGAATGCTGTATGGGTCATAAAGATTGAATATATGATACAATTATTGAGGTACCTGGATTGGTGACACATGATATCCTTGGCCATTAACATATTTAGCTTGGATAGGACTTAACACTTTATCCCGACAGTCCACGTCTCGGGCCTGAGAAAATGTTTGTTTACCTTCGACCCTTACATTTGTCACACACCCATACTTAACACTCACACCCACCCTCACACACCCATACTTAACACTCACACCCACACTTACTTACCCATTATCCCCACACCCAGGCCAAAACCACACACACTCACCCTATACTTCCTCCTCTTATAGGGAGAGTTGTGGTACTTATGTTTTTACAGAGACCATATTGTGTACCACAAGCTTTGCTCTATTACCTTTCAAGTGCTATCCTTATCCTTTCAGGACAGCGGTCGTCCTTTTAACTTTATTCTGGCTACTATTAGACGATATTATTCAGTTTAAGACGAGCCTCCAGTCATTAACAGGCTTTGAACTATCTCACTGATCCCCTTTTACTAACACAAATCCTTCTTAAAATGCACAACATTTTCTTAATATAACAAGAATAAATTAAAGGTACGTCGCCGGTACAGAAGTAGTTCAAATTATTCCTACGGTTTAATTTAATGACGCACAGTATTTGCTGGATGAATTCACAGTTCGTTACCAATCTTTCAGGTACTATTTCATAAAAAACACTGTATTAAGGGGAGGTTTTTAGTGCGTTTCCTAGACTTCCATCAAGCTTGAAATTACACCCCCTTGACCCCCTTTCAAGATAAATGTGTACATTTTTCGGTAGAAAAATGTCCCGGCCAAAGGCCGGTTCCTCTTAGATTACAGGCTCGCTATCGCTCGCCAGGAAAAAGTCGACACCTAAATGGCACGAAAGATCTTAAAAGTGACATAAATGGGGCGAAAGTTCTTAAAATCGTCAAACTAATGGGGCGAACGTCTTAAAATCTCAAAATCAATGGGGCTAAACATGAGGGAGAGAGGGATCCAGAAAAAAATCTCTCAAGTGGAAATCTCCCCTTAAATTGATACATTAACAATACCAATAAACCACAGTAGCAGCACAAGGCATGAAACAGGGTAGCGGGTATGCCCTAGTACACCCTAGCCTTGTGACACCCATACCCCCTTGTCACCCTACCATATGCCCTGCTGTCAGCCCACCATACGCCCACCACACCCTACCCTAGCCTTGTGACACCCATACCCCCTTGTCACCCTACCATAATATGCCCTGCTGTCAGCCCACCATACGCCCACCACACCCTGTATTTACCTATTGGCCACCCATACCCCCTTGTCACCCTACCATAATATGCCCTGCTGTCAGCCCACCATACGCCCACCACACCCTGTATTTACCTATTGGCCACCCATACCCCCTTGTCACCCTACCATAATATGCCCTGCTGTCAGCCCACCACACCCTACCCTAGCCTTGTGACACCCATACCCCCTTGTCACCCTACCATATGCCCTGCTGTCAGCCCACCATACGCCCACCACACCCTGTATTTACCTATTGGCCACCCACACTCACTCACTCGCGCCGCCCAGAGTCACACCTCGTTTTATGTCATTACCTCAATTATCCCAATTAGTCCTGGTTAAGTATGGCCATCGGGGTCTGTGTGGTCCAAGGGGTGTCTCGATTTTCCTGGTCGGAGAGCTTAAGGGGAGGTTTTTAGTGTGTTTCCTAGACTTCCATCAAGCTTGAAATTACACCCCCTTGACCCCCTTTCAAGATAAATTTGTAAATTTTTCGTTAGAAAAATGTCCCGGCCGAAGGCCGGTTCCTCTTAAAATACAGGCTCGCTATCGCTCGCCAAGAAAAAATCGACACCTAAATGGGACAAAAGGTCTTAAAAGTGACATAAATGGGGTGCAAGTTCTTGAAATCGCCAAACTAATGGGGCGAACGTCTTAAAATCTCAAAAGCAATGGGGCTAAACATGAGGGAGAAAGGGGTAAAGAAAAAAAATCCCTCCAGTGGAAAAATCTCCCCCTTAAGTTTGTTTAATATTTCAGTCCTTTTTAACAATCGGCATCCGGTTCATATTAACAATCGGCATCCGGTTCATATTAACTTGGCGCAGATGTATTCACCCTTGATCTCACAGTAGGTGTTTATTTTAGAATATTGTCATTCTTTTATATATATATATAGGTTGCATAAAGACATAGAGTAACGAAGATACCTTACATGATTAAAGCCAATTCCATGCTCCTAGTGGCGACCTCCAATCTTGAGAAATATGCAACAGTTGGATGTGAACTGGTGTGGATGAAAGTTGATGGATACAGTTAAGTTTTTTTTTTTTAGTTTGGTCTCTAGATATCCATCAAGCTTAAGATTACACCCCCTTGAGCCCCTTTCAGGATAAATTTGTACATTTTTCGGTAGAAAAATGTTCCGGCTGAAAGCCGGTTCCTCTTAAATCGACACCTAAATTGCACGAAAGGTCTTAAAATTGACAGAAATGGGTTGAAAGTTCTTAAAATCATCAAAATAATGGGGCGAACGTCTTAAAATTAGAAAAGCAATGGGGCTAAACATGAGGGAGAAAGGAGTCCAGAAAAAAAAGTCCCTCAAGTGGAAATCTCCCCTTAATGTTCTTCACCTCCCAGTGCCGCCATTCTACACACCACTGGTAACCAAGCATGTTAAGTTTTTTGTTTTTCTCGCCTCCCTTCTCCCTCATGTTTAACCCCATTAGATTCAATATTTTAAGAAGTTAGTTCCATTATTTTGGCGATTTTAAGATCTTTCGCCCCATTTTGTTGCCAATGTTTAAGACCTTTAATGCAATTTAAGTGTATTTTTTTCCTGGCGAGCGATAGCGAGGCTGTAATTTAAGAGGAACCGGGAAATTGTTCTATCGAAAAAATTTACAAATTTATTTTGATGGGGGTACGTCTTGAGGGTGTATTTAAGGGGAGGTTTTTGGTTTGGTCCCTAGATATTCTTCAAGCTTAAGATTACACCCCGTTCAGCCCCTTTCAAGATAATTTTGTTAATTTTTCGGTAGAAATATGTCCCGGCTGAAAGCCGGTTCCTCTTAAATTACAGGCTCGCTATCGCTAGCCAGGATAAAATCTACACCTAAAAGGCACGAAAGGTCTTAACATTGATAGAAATGGGTTGAAAGTTCTTAAAATTGTCAAAATAATGGGGCGAACATCTTAAAATTAGAAACACGATGGGGCTAAACATGAGGGAGAAAGGAGTCAAGACAAAAATCCCTCAAGTGGCAATCTCCCCTTAAGCTTGATGGAGGTCTAGGGAGGAAAAACAAAATATATATATATATATATATAACTAAACAAGCAAATACAATATATCCATCCACCCCCTCTTTATATATCCATCCACCCCCTCTTTATATATCCATCCACCCCCTCTTTATATATCCATCCACCCCCTCTTTATATATCCATCCACCCCCTCTTTATATATCCATCCACCCCCTCTTTATATATCCATCCACCCCCTCTTTATATATCCATCCACCCCCTCTTTATATTCTAATCATATAATTTAAGGGGGGTGACCTGCTTTTTTGTATTTTTATCCTTTTCTCTCTTTCTCTGGCTTGTATCCATTCTGCCCCATTCAGCCAACTATTTTAAGACGTTTATCCCCATCTAGGTGTCGATTTCTTCCTGGCGAGCGATAGCGAGCCAGCATTATATGAAGAAATCCGGCTTCGCCGGAGACATTTTTCTATTGAAAAATGCACAAATTTAGCCTGCTGTCAAACAAAAATAAAAAATATGCTGGCTCGCTACCGCTCACCAGTAAAAAAATTGACACCTGGATGGGGATAAACGTCTTAAAACAGTAGGCTGAATGGGGCCAAATGGATACAAGCCAGAGAAAGATAGAAAAGGACACAACAAAAACAGGTCACCCCCCTTTAAGGAGTGAATATTAGTTTTCAAGGTAATTTGAACCGACTATAGTTAACCTCTACCGATGCAATAGACCCCTGAACATTAGTGATCGAAAGTTACCGAAGAAAGTGTTAGGTTTGAATCGACCTTTAATCCTTTTGATCCCTTTGACATAATGACGTATTTTTCATCATATTTGGGTTACCATTAGACGATTCTCTTTAGCTTATAATCTACCTTTAGGACTCAAAGGGGTAATTACGATCTCAAAAACCCTCTGAATAACATAGGCATTTTTTAAGCTGCATACAATCGTTAACTTATCCAGAATTAAATGTAAAAATGTGTTACTATGCTGAAGGGGTTAACTGCGAGACGTTTTAATTATGAGCTTTCTAAAATCCACAGTCTACCGGTATTCATTATTGCCAGGCTAGAAATACCAGTTCCCAACTTCTCGTAACTCAAAAAAAAAAAAAAATATATATATATATATATATATATATATACCGGTACATATATGTATACTGTATATATATATATATATATATATATATATATATATATATATATATATACTGTATATATATATAAAATTAAATACATTATTAAAAAAAACAATAATAATAATAATAATAATTAAAGTTGCAAGCAACGTTGTGCGGGGTTCGAGCGGGGTTGCACGCAGGGTATTGTGTTGGATACAAGGGCTGTTCCACATAATATCAAAATATCATGTATCTTATCGGGCATGGAGAAAGTACAGAAGAAATATAGTGTAGCCATTTTGGCTATGGCCACTTAGACCATTAAGGAGTGTGACCATTTTGGTTAAAGCTATTAATCCTGTACGAGTTGTTGTTGTTGTTGTTGTTCCCTAAGCTGCCTGGCCGAACAGCCCCGAGTCCCTGAGGAAGGCCATGGCCACGATCGGGCTTACCCACAGAGCTCTCATTGAGTGTAGATTGTGTTGTTGGCGTAAGTGGTTGTGTGAAATGCAGTCTTCTATGATGTGTTTAATGGTATGGGGTGCTGTGTTACATCCCGGGCAGGCGTCGACAACGGAGTCATCCAGTCTCTTCTGATAGCTCAGGAGAGCTGGATGGTGTCCGCATCTCAGCCGGGCCAGGTGGACTCTGTCCTCGCGAGGAAGGGAGGATTAGGAAGGATGGATTTCGGGAGGTCGTGCTTGCAGCTGCATGTTGTCTGTGAGTGAGTGGATGGATCGGCGAGAGATATGAGTATGGATGTGCTTTTGGAAGTTGGTTCGGGGTGGGCAGGGAGGGAGAGAGGACAGTAATTGTGTGTGATACCATGTGCTGGGTGTTGTTTTGATATTTCTTGGTGTCTGTGGGTGTGTTGCCATGTAGTTTAGTGGGTGGTCTTGGTTCGTGGAGGCTGCTGCCAGGAATTGAGTGCCTCTCATGTCCAGATGGTCTTTGACTTTGAGGATTTTGGTTTCTTGATGTAGGTGATCTGTGGGTGCAGTAGCTGTGCAGCCTGTAATGATCTTCAGGGCTTTGTTTTGAATAGTCTGTAAGGTCTTATGATGTGTTTCAGCTAGGTTAGAAGCCCAGGCTGGGCTTGCGTATTCCATCACTGATCTTATGTATTGTTTATATACTGTGGTGGTAGTTTCTTTGTTGTGTCCAAATTTTGTGTGAGCAAGTGACCTGAGGGCGTTAAGTCTGGGTGTCAGTTTCTTTTTAATGTTTGTGGTGTGCTGTTTGAATGTCATATGAGTATCATATGTTACTCCTAGGATTTTGGGTGTGTGTGCATGTGTTAGGGGTGTGTTGTTTATGGTGAGTTGAGGGATGTATTCGTGTTCTCCTGTCCAGCTTGTGAGCAGGGTTGCGGTGGATTTGGCTGGGGCTAGATTAAGTCTGTTTGTAGTGCACCAGCCATGTAGTGTGTTGAGATAGGGTTGAAGGAGATCTGTTGCTCTTTTTGGGTCATGGTGTGTGCATGTGAGTGTTATGTCATCTGCATAGGAGGCTAAGTTTATTTGGGGCGTATTGGGTGTAGTTAAATCGTGCATGTACAGATTGAAGAGTGCGGGCGATAGGACGGATCCTTGTGGGACTCCGTTTGGAAAGTTTCTGATTTTAGATGACTGACCGGCAAAAGATACGTGTGCACATCTTCCTGCTAGGAAGTTGGCCAGCCACCTTTTTGTGTTGTTGTGCATGTTTGTGTTGTAGATTTTGTTTGTTAAGTTGTGGCGGGGGATGGCATCGAAGGCTTTACTAATGTCGAGTGTGGCTAATAGTGATCTGTGTGGTGGTCTAGCTGAGTTGATGCCATCAAAAGCTCTTTGTGTAAGGTCTGTAAGAAGTGTGTTTGTGGAGTGCAGTTGCCTAAAGCCATTTTGTGTTGGAGCTAGGGGTAGGTCGGGTGTAATTAGTTGTAATACTAGGCATTCCATGACTTTGGAGGGGGAGCAAAGGAGTGTGATGGGGCGGTGCGAGGAGGGTAGCGTGGGGTCTTTGTTGGGTTTGGGGAATGTGGTGATGAGACCATGCTTCCAAATGTCTGGTATTGTGTTGTGTGAATAACTGTAGTTTGATATGTTAGTGAGTGCTTGTATGCCTTGTGGTCCCAGGTGTCTGAGGTGTATGTTGCTTATGTTGTCTAGGCCACAAGCGGGTGAGTGCTTGAGATTGTTGATGATATGCTTTGTCTGGTGATTGGTGAAGGGTGTATAGTCAGGGTCTGTGGGGAATTGTCTCTTACGTCGGATGACACGTCGGTCGTCTTTGTGAGGTTTTAGGTGGCTGACATGTGAGAAGTGATTGATGAGAATGTTTGCTTGTTGTTTACATGAAGGAGTAGAGTCTGTTGTTGTGATTGCAGCATGTGATTGTGTTGTGTTGCTGTTGGAAAGTGTGATGCTGTTTAGTGTTTTGTAGAGTTTTTTGGAGTTTGTTTTGTGATCAAGTGTTTGTAGGAAGTTATTCCAATTTAGTTTTTGTTGTTCTTGTATTTTGTTGTTAGTTTGGGTGTTGAGTGCTTGGATTTGTTGTGTGATGTCTTGTGTGTGGGGTGCTGGGGAGTGTTTCAGTATGTCGCGTTGTCTGATGAGGTTTTGAATTTCTGGTGTGAAGTTGGGGTTGTGTCTTTTTCTGTTACCTCTTGGAATGTGTTTCTTGTCAGCGTTTTGGATAGTTTTATTGAGTATGTGTACAGCATTGTTGATGTTAGTGATGGGTGTACTGTTTAGAGTTGTGAAGTGTTGTTCTGTCTCATTTGTGAATGCTTCCCAGTTAGCTCTTTTATAATTGGTGTATGTCTGTTTGTGGCTAGCTGGGGTGAGTCTGGTTTTGGTAGTGATAATGATCGGGAGGTGGTCAGAGCCTAAGGTTCTGACCACCCTCCAGGATGTTGTGGGGGCGAGTTCTGGGGAGCAAAAGGTGATGTCTGGAGATGATGGGTTATAGAGGGCTTGGTGAGGAATATGGGTATGTTGATGGATGTCGTTAAGGATGATGAGGTTATCAGTTTGGTTTTGTAGTACCAGCCCTCTGTCTGTGTCGGGGTTGTCGACAAACCAGGCCGACGTCTTGGCGTTGAAGTCACCACCCAGGATGATGTGTGGGGTGTTTGTGATGTGTTGTAAGTGTGGTCTGTATTCATTTGGTACTGTAGGGGATGTATGTGTTTATGATGGTTATGTTGGAGTTGTTGCCAGTGCATATTTTAATTGATTGTATTTCTGTTGTGTTATCATTTGGGGGGAGGAGGGATTTGATTTGTACACTGGTAACTATGTATGATATTTCTTTGTGTACCAGGGTGATGAGTCCACCGCCTCCGCCGACAGCCCGGTCTTGTCTGATGGTGGTGAAATCATGAAGTGTGGGTGTTTTTTGTGTTGTGCGGAGTTTTGTTTCTTGTAAGATGGCAATGTGTATGTTGTGTTGTTTGATGAAGTGTGAGAGTTTGTGTTTCTTTGTGTTGATGCCATCTATGTTCAATTGGAGAATGTTAATGTTATGTGCACGATGTATGTTGGGTGCTGCTGCACGAGGAGGGGGTGGGGGTGGGGTTGAGGGAGGGGCTGGGGGTTGGGATGGGTGAGGTGGGGGTGGGGATTGGGGAGCAGGAGATGGGGGTTGGAATGGATTAGGATGGGGTGTGGTGTGTTGAGTTGAGGATGTGGATGGTATGGGAAGGTTAGGTGGGTTAGGGAGGAGAGGTGGACGGGTTTTAGGGGGGGGAGTGGATGATATGGGAAGGTTAGGTGGACGGGTTTTAGGTGAGGGATTTGACTGGGAGAGGGAGGGGCATGAGGAACAGGTCCAGGTGTTCGTGTAGTGTTTCTTGGAGGCAAGTGTTGTGCAGGTGAAGTGGGTCCAGTTCCTGCATGAATTGCAGAGAACTGAACCCTTAGTGTGGCGACTTGAAGTGATGAGTTTTGAGCAAGTTGGACATATGTATGTGTAGCTGGGTCCTGGGTTGCTCTCAATGTCTCCAGCTAGAAGAAGTCTTTGAGAAATGACAGCCGGAGAGTCATTTCTCGGTGTAGGAAAAACTGTGTGATGTGTGTGTGGTGTGAGAGGTGTGGAAATTCCCTGCGCGACCGAAGCCGCTCCAAGGACTCCTGTACGAGTAGGCATAATTGCCCAAAATTGCCTTCATTCCCTGCTCATTTTCATGCATAAGCAAAAGCCAGAGCGTAATACAATTATGTATTCGTGAAAGTACGGTAATAGCTTTCAAATTACTCCTGAATCATCCCTGTACGACGTCTGGGTTTCTTGTAAGGATCTTGCAAACGAAGGGCAAAATTGCTAAAAATTACCAAATCCGATAGGCGAAATCGCTAAAAATTACCAGCTATTTTCTGTTTTCGCTATGTGTGACGCTGCACATAAGTGAGCTCTCTCTCACACAAACCTTAGTGTCATGGCGGGGCCTGTAGGCTCCGGCTGACGTCCATCCGTGCTGCTTGCAAAAGCT
Source organism: Lithodes maja (assembly GCA_037953745.1). Lineage (NCBI taxonomy): Eukaryota > Metazoa > Arthropoda > Malacostraca > Decapoda > Lithodidae > Lithodes > Lithodes maja. The sequence continues at coordinate 96,298 of JBAKBP010006482.1, read as the reverse complement.
GGCCTGGCTCACAGGCTACAAAATAGCCGGAAAATCGTCTCCGTCATATGAGGGGCCCCGCAGGAATGGGGTTAAGAAGTGTGGTTGTTTTGATTATTTGATAGGGTCACCATAAGGGTAATGGTGTGGCATTTTTTCTGTACAGAAGCTTGGCCTTTTTGGTTGGGGCTTCTTAGGAATGTGACCTTTTTCGTTAGCCATGGAGAAACTGCAGAGGTACAAATTATTATAAGCAACCTCATGTTAAAAATATCTTATATATTTTTGTTTAGCTTTACTTGGCATTCCTCTTCCTCTATGTATCTAGCAATTTAACCCCTTCAAACTCCTTATGACGCGATGGTGTGGTAATTACCCCGGGCCAAAAAGCTCTAAAAGACGATAGAGTGATAACTCAAGCGAGCTTGAAATACGCAGGCGTTTCGTTCATGGTCACCCCTTCGGGGATCAAGGTGTCCGGCAATATATACCGGTAGGCTATAGATAAATTCATTTTTGGGCTATTTCTTCCATTTTATTTATCCTGTTAACCCTCCAGCCCCGGCTATGTAATATATATATATTCCCCGAAACCCGGGTGTTTTGGCCGAAAAACTTCTACGCCTAGGCTACTGTATCTTTGTTATTCTAATTGCTTCCGCATTCCCGCGCATCCCCAAGCGTAGATGTGTTTATTACCTGTATAATGGCGTTAAGTAGAGCTCTCTAAGTCAAGTGGTTGAGTTGTGATGATGATTTCAGTGGAGATAACTTTATGGCAAAAACAGCCACTTTACACTACTTTTCGATACTTAAAAACAACATACAGGCACACACGAACAAGCGACGCACTCCTTCTTGTGGCCAGAGATGCGGGGCGTCGGTCCAGCCGGCTGTTGTTTACATGCGTCGGACCGACGCCTCGCACACCAAGCTCACAGGCTTTCAACCACTGGGCGTTAAAGAGTCCTTCCGGGCAGCTCGTGTATGCTTTTTTATGGGCGTTCAAGAGCCCTTCCGGGAAGGAAGGGTTAAAGTGCTTGATTGATTTTTGTGCTAATGTAGTTAGTATTTGGTGTAATTTTACATATTTCAGCTAAATCTGAAGAGCACATGCAATTTATTTGTGCATGTTCAGTAAGTATTGCTGGGGAAAGGGTTAACGTATTCATCTTTTGGGGTATTTATTCTATGTTTTTATCCTGTTATTGTGATTGATTGAGTTTTGTGCTAATGTAGTTGGTATTTGGTATAATTTTACATATTTTAGATAAATCAGAAGAGCACATGCAATATATTTGGGCATTTTCAGTCAGTATTGCTGGGGAAACGGTTAACATACAGTATTCATCATAGGAAGGGAAGAGGATGTGTAGCTCAGATCTTTGCCCTGAAATATGTTGTGGAGAAATATCTTGAGAAGGGACAAAAGTTGTATGCTGCCTTCATGGACTTGGAGAAGGCCTATGACAGAGTTGATAGAGAAGGTACCGGTATGTAGAAAGTACTTGGAATATACGGAGCAGATAGCAAGTTGCTGAAAGCAGTGAAAAGCATGTATGAGGGTGCAAAGGTGTCAGTATGTGTTGAGAATGAACAGAGCGAGTTCTTTGATCTGAATTTTGGGTTAAAGAAAGGGTGTGTGATGTCCCCGTGGTTGTTCAATATATACTGAACTGTATATGGATGGAGTCATAAAAGAAATGCAAGGATGAGCAGTTGATGTTGGTGTACCACTAATAAGGGAAGGCAACGAGTGGAATGACAGAGTTGATAGAGAAGGTATGTGGAAAGTACTGAGAATATATGGAGTACCGGTAGATGGCAAGTTGCTGAAAGCAGTGAAGAGTATGTATGAGAGTGCAAAGGTATCAGTACATGTGAAGAATGAACAGAGGGAGTTCTTTGATCTGAATGTTTGGTAAAGCAAGGGTGTGTGATGTCCCGATGGTTGTTCTATATATACAGTATATGGATGGAGTCATAAAAGAAATACAAGGAAGAGCAGTGTATGTTTGTGTACTGCTGTTTGCTGACGATATGAATGGGAGTTGCAGGGTCTGGTAAATATGCTTGGAACAGTGTGCGAAAAATGGAATCTGAAGGTAAATGCGGGGAAGAGCAAGGTTATGGTCTTCGAAAGGGGTGAAGCCACAGAGTGTGAGGTGAAGTTGAACGGTCAGGCTATGGAGATTGTCAGCTCATTTAAGTATCTTGGCAGTGTACAGAGTAAAGATGGGAGTATGGATGAAGAAGTGTGGGAGAGGGTGCAACAGGGGAAGAGGGTTGTAGGAATGCTGAAAGCAGTAACATAAAATAGGGTGGTCAGCATGGAACTGAAGAAGTCATTGCATGACAGTGTGGTAATCCCGACACTGACTTACGGAAGCGAAGCATGGACGTTGTTGGAGAGATTCAAACCAAGAGTGAAAGGGATGGAAATGAGTTACTTGAGAAGTGTGTGCAGAGTTACATGGAGGGATAGACAGACGAATGAGGAAGTACGAGAGAGGTGTGGTGTGAATGGACTGGAAAGTGCGAAAAAGAACACCTTGAGATGGTTCGGCCATGTGGAACGTATGGGAAGCGAGAGAATGACTAAGAGCGTGTACGAGTGAGGTGGATGGACAGAGGGAGAAATAAACCGAGAGAGAGGTGGAAGGATGGAGTTAAGAAGTATATGCGTGAAAGCGGTGCTGGATGGGAGGAGGGGCGTCGACTGACTGGGGACAGAGGTGCATAGGGGTTTTTCGTTCGTGGCCAATCCTTCGGGGATCAAGGCGTCCGTCAATAGATAGATAGATAAATTCATCTTTAGGGTTATTTCTTACATTTTCTTTATCCTGTTAGTGTACTTTATTAAATTTTTTGGTAATGTAGTTGGTAATTGGTGTAATTTTACATATTTCAGATAAAGGATGTCAACAGAATAACAAATGATGAGCTGAAGAGACGTTTAGGTATAAAGAGTATTAGCGAGGAGATGCGTACAAGTAAACTGGGATGGTATCGACATGTGGAGAGAATGGATGAACAAAATTGGGTGAAAAGATGCAGGTCTGCGATTGTGGAGGGAGCTGCACCAAGGGGTGGACCGAGTAAGACCTGGGATCGGACTATACGTGCCGATCTCAAATCCAAAAACTTGACAAGTAAAGCATCCCTTAACAGGGTTGCCTGGAATGCCGCCATTAGGAAAAGAGACTGAAACTGCACATCTGTGGGGAGCAATCAGTCTTAAAATGTTATGTACTGTACATATGTATGTATAAATCTGAAGAGCACATGCAATCTATTTAGGCATTTTCAGTCAGTATTGCTGGGTAAAGGGTTAACATATTAATCTTTTGGAGTATTTCTTCCATTTATTTATCCTGTTAGTGAGTTTTATTGATTTCAGTGCTACTGGTATTTTATGTAATTTTACATATTTTAGATAAATCTGAAGAGGACATGCAATATATTTGGGCATTTTCAGTCAGTATTGCTGGGGAAACGGTTAGCATACTGTAGTCATCTTCGGAAGGGAAGAGGATGTGTAGCTCAGATTTTTGCCCGGAAATGTGTTGTGGAGAAATATCTGGAGAAGCAACATTTATGGAGTTGGAGAAGGCCTATGACAGAATTGATAGAGAAGGTATGTGGAAAGTACCGGTACTGAGAATATACGGAGTAGATGGCAAGTTGCTGAAAGCAATGAAGAGCATGTATGAGGGTGCAAAGGTGTCAGTATGTGTGGATAATTAACAGAGTGAGTTCTTTAATCTGAATGTTGGGTTAAAGCAAGGGTGTGTGTGATGTCCCCATGGTTGTTCAATATATACCGGTACAGTATATGGATGGAGTCATGAAAGAAATACAAGGAAGAGCAGCGGATGTTGGTGTACCGCTGATAAGGGAAGGAAACGAGTGGAAGTTGCCTCAACAGTACAGTACCGGTACTACTGTTGCTGACAACACAGTTCTGATGAGCGATAGTGAATGGGAGTTGCAGGGTCAGGTAAATATGTTTGGAACAGTGTGTGAAAAACGGAATCTGGAGGTAAATGCTAGGAAGAGCAATATTATGGTCATTGAAAGGGGTGCAACCATAGAGTGTGAAGTGAGGTTGAACGGCTATGAAGAATGTCAGCTCATTTAAGTACTTGGGCAGTGTGTTGAGTAAAGATGTGAGTAGGCCTATGGATGAAGAAGTGTGGGAGAAAGTGTAACAGGGGAAAAGCGTTGTAGGAACTCTGAAAGCAGTAAGAAGAAATAGGGTGGTCAGCATGGAAGTAAAGAAGTCCTTGCATGACAGTGTGGTAATCCCGACATTGACTTATGGGAGGGAAGCATGGACGTTTCTGACTGGGATTGATCATTGATAATCATCAGTTATGCTAGTTGGAAAATTAGTGGGGAAGAATGTAGAGTTCGGGTGTACCGCCAGCCTTGTTTACACTACGCGGAGTGGCGGCGGACGCTGGCCATCATGTTCCCGTCTATTTGACTGCTTTTGGATACAATAATAGGTTGAGGGGGGTCACCCCCCCATGACATATTGTCATCATGATATATACTGTATTGCCAGCAGGAGGCAAATAACGGATGAAAACGCCTTCAAAATAGACGCGAACTAAAGGCTGGTTCACACATAGCCGAGTCGGTGTGCGAGTCCAAAACGAGTGATGAAATTTTGCTATTCAGCAATGACTCGTCGATACTCCTCAACACTCGTATAGACTCGTGCTACGCTCGTGTATACTCTTTGTTTACTCGACACACTCGTGGGTACTCGCCACGGGGTCCAAAAATGTCATGCATGCATGACATTTTTGGGTCCCGTGGCGATTAGCCTACCCACGAGTGTGGCCTAAATACGTGTAGACTCGTGTACATATGTGTTCACTCGTGTTTGACTCTGAATAATTTCGTTATTCGTGTTAACTCGTGTTGACTCGTGTAAACCCGTGTAACACTCTTTGGTGATTTGTCGCTTTTCGTCATAATTTCGACGTTGACGAAGCAACACGTGTCTACACGCAACAACACGTATGTAACACACATGCAACACATATCAACAAGAGTAGAAAGCACGAATGTGAGTGCCAAAATTTGGTGCCTCCATGATGCCAGAGTTTACACGATTCAAACACGAGTGAAAACACGAGTAAACAAGAGTAAACACGATCCACTGAGAAAAAAACATGAGTGTAACACGAAAAAGCAAGTGTCATTTGAAATACCGTTATTTCAAAAATGTAGGACGAATCAACGAGAGTTTACACGGATGTAACACGAGTCAACACGTGTGCAACAGAGATCCAACGAGAGTCAACGCCTTGTCTTTCGTGTCGATCCGTATAACAATCGTGTTGATCCGTGTAACAATCGCGTTGACTTGTGTTAGACTTGTCCATACTCTTTGTTTACGTGCCCTGGAATGTGGCCATTATTTTTCAAATTTTTGACACTCGTGTTGGGTTCGTGTTACACTCGTTTTGACTCTCAGTTACTCGTACAGACTCTTGCATGAACACGTGTTGACTCGTATTGACTCAAGTTAATTTGTGTTACACTCTCCTTGACTCGGGAGCAATTGCTACTCGCGGCCGACTCAGCCTCCAGCGACGGCGATAATCGACGAGTGTGACTCGTGTTGGACTCGCGCACCGACTCGGCTGTGTGTGAACCAGCCTTTAACTACGGTGATCGACATATGTAAACATGACGGCGTCGGCGTCGGACACTTGCGATAATGTTCCCGTCTATTTTGAATGCCATTGGATACAATAATATGTTGAGGGGGGGCTTTGCCCCCATAACGTGTTGTCATCATCATATATATTGCCAGTAGGGGGAAAACAACCAAAAAAATTGCCGCAAAGCCCTCCCCTCAACATATTATTGTATCCAATGGCAGTCAAAGTAGACATGAACATGATCGCACGCGTCCACCGCCGCCGTCGCCGTCATGTTTACATGGTCGATCGCCGCAGTTACTGTAATTAAGGTGGTAGATGATTGGATGCAAATTCTAGAAAATGGTGATGTAATAGACGTGGTATATTGCGATTTTATGAAGGCCTTCGATAAGGTCCCACATAAAAGGTTAATAGAGAAAGTTAGAAGCTATAATATAGGGGAGAAATGTGTGAAATGGATAGAAGCCTTCCTGAAAGATCGGAGACAGAGGGTACTGGTAAATGGAATAGGCTCGGGGTGGAGGGAAATTACAAGTGGGGTACCTCAGGGATCTGTGTTGGGACCACTGCTGTTCGTTATATTTATCAACGACTTGCCTGAAGTTATAACTAATGGAAGTGAGGTATACCTGTAGGCGGATGACACTAAACTGTATAGAAGAGTGAGGAGTAAGGATGATATGGGTTTGCTTCAAGGAGATGTGGAGGGCATGAAGGGATGGTCTGAGCATTGGTTAATGCCCTTTCATCCAAAAAAATGCAAGTGCATGCGGATTGGGACCAGCAAGATAGACAAGGTAGGATACAGTATGTATGAAGCGATGGAGGAAGTGAGTGCAGAAAAGGATATAGGAGTAGTGATAGACAATAAGTTAAATTTCTCAGAACATTTAGCGGAAAAGATAAACAAAGCCAATAGAATTGTAGGGCTGATAAGGAGGACATTTGTGTCACTTGACGAAGAAATCTTCAGGAATCTATATACAGCGCTGGTTAGGCCACACCTGGAATATGCAAACCAGGTGTGGGCTCCATATATGGTAAAGGATATAGAAGCAGTGGAGAAAGTGCAGAGGAGAGCTAGCAAGCTGGTACCAACGTTGAAGAACGCGGGCTATGAGCAGAGGTTGAGGACACTGGGGCTTCCGACACTGGCATATAGGAGAAAGAGAGGGGATATGATAGAGACTTTTAAGATAGTGTCAGGAAAGTACGATGAGGATGTGTGTGAAGGTATCTTCTTGATGCGGGAGGGAACAAGAACGAGAGTACACTAAGAAAATTTACAAAGAAAGAAATAGGCTTGAGAAGGCAAAGAACTCATTTTGTGATAGAGTGGTAAATGAGTGGAACGCACTGCCCCAGTATGTAGTCGATTCCGAATCAATAAGGGAGTTTGAAAGTAATCTTGATAAAGCATGGGGAAGACAAGATTTGAAGTTTGATTATAAAACAAAAATACAGAATAGTAAAAATGTTGCGTCTGCTACCGCCGCCGCCAACACCGTGAATGACCGCAGCAGTGCAAGTACTGGTACTGAGCTGGATACACAGGCATAATTTGCCTTTTTCCAGAGGATCTACTGTAAGAAACTGTAAGTAAGTTTGCGTTTATTTTGAGTTTTTGACGACGATTTTCTTTGATTAGGCCTATTTGCCCCCTGCTGGCAAATTATATGATGATGACAATATGTCATGGGGGGTGTTTGCCCCCCTCAGCATATTATCGTATCCAACGGCATTAAAAATGGACGGGAACATGATGGCAAGCTTCCGTCGCCGCTCTGCGCAGTGTAAACATTGGTGGTGGTACGCCCGAACTCTACATTCTACCCAGCTAGGCCTATATTATAGGCTACAATAAATAAGTAGGCTAGGCTATTTTATCTATAGGCTATGCCTAGTCTAATATTACAATTTAAGGTAGCATTTAAATTGACTACAGCAGGACTTACCCTTGACCAGGTATAGGCTATCCTAGTGTTTACTAGGCCTATACCCCTTTGAAAGGACATTAGCCTAGCCTAGCCTAACCTAACAACCTTACCTAACCTATTATAGTAGGCTATTATGGGTGGGGGCTTCCGCCCCCACTCCCCAATTTTTGGTGCATTTGTCTATTTTGTCTGTGAAGTGGGAATTTTTTCAATTTGTCGATAACGAAAATCCTCCATGCGGACTATAGCGTATGGAGAAAAATATGGCGAATCTATTGTTGCCTATTATCTCTAATAAATTGTTTCTCATAATGCTGCAGTAGTGTCGTTTAAAATACCAACCATTTAATTGTGTGCCTTTAAAAATGACCTAAATTAGGCTATAGGCTACTGGAAGATTAGAAGAATCTTTAAGAAAGACTGGGTTAGGGTTATTGTCGTGCCAAAGCTAGATTATAGCCTAAATATAAAAGGAAGTGAATAAAATTAAATATGCCGAAAAAAATCGCCATCAAAATAGACGCGAAGTTAACCGCGGCGATCGCCCTATGTAAACATGACGACCGTACACCCGGTAACTACATCCATCCCATTAAAAGTTACTGTGGGACACAAAATATGTTGAGGGGGTCTCTGTGGCTCTGCCCCCCCACGTCAGCACGTCACGTATTATGATGTACGGTAAGTCATCATCATCTGTGCTAATTCATAGGATCCCCAATTAAGGACAAAGTCAATCAACAGACGAAATAAGCTCCCAAATTACAATAACATAGCGGCCCGCCGTTTATGGGCGACTTTTTACACGTCATTTTAAATGTTACTTTCCTGCCCTGGTCTAGGCCTAATAGATTTTTCCAAAGAATCAAACTTAAATTAAAAGGAAGTAGCCTAGCCTACAGTTTATAGGAAGGCTATTCCAACATGCATTCCAGAACTTAGGCTAGCCTAGGCCTAGGCCTAGGCTATATGAAAATTTGTGGGTGGTCTGCCAAAAAAGAATCACTAGGCCTATTAGGCTATGGGTAGGCTAGTATGGGGTGCATTTTGCAAATCTTCTGAACTCTTAGGCCTAGGCTAGGCTAAATTAAAACTCACAAAATCTGAGTAAAACCAGCACTAGAATTTTGTCTTGTCTTGTCTTGGGGGTTAATTAAGGGCAACCTCAGGCGAATACTCGCCCGCTCCGGCCCTACCGTAGTCGCGGAGATCCTATGTCACAATTTAAATTAGTTTATAGTTAAGGTTAAAATTCACCACCGTGTCACTTTCACTCTAGGTCATTCGTAGAACCGTAACACTGTAAAGGCAACAACCCAATAGCAGGTCATCAGGTGGCGAACCAGAGACCTACAAACCGCGGTACTAGGGCCAGAGCAATGTCTTGAAGCGAGGTGCCCTTATCAACCAACCCCAGACAATCCATTAGGAGCTGTCGGAAGGAATCCATCTTTGAAGCCAGAAAGGAACGCCCATCCACATGCTCAGTGACGGGATGAGGCGAGGCTTAGGAGGCATATGTAGGACGACCAGATGTAGGATGTGGAGGGGAAGAGGTACCGTACGACGATACATGGGATGCGGAGACTGCGGAGGGAAGAGCTCGTCAAAGTCATACGGTTCCTCAGGACCTCAACAATAACCGGGGGACGGCCGGTGCAGGCAATGGTCGATCGCCGTAGTTAATATAAATTCGCGTCTATTTTGACGGCGATTTTTGTTGTAGTTAGGCTAGGCCTAGGCTATTTGCCCCCTGCTGGCAATATATATGATGATGACAATATGTCATGGGGGATGATTGACCCCCTCAACATATTATTGTATCCAACGATCTCTAACCTCTGTATCTCAAAAAGGGCTAGAGCAAATTGGCTGTAAATTTCCACATCTAGGCTATTCCTTGACAGATTTGCGCCCTCCAATTAATATTTATTAGCATAAATCCAGTCTAGTTTAGCCTATAAAACAAAAACTAACATTTGTTTAGCCTAGGCCTACATATAAAAAGAAAAAACCCACTCGTACTGCAATTATAAGCATAAATATGAGTACCGTATCTAAGTTACCGGTACAAAGCAAATGTTTTTGTATAGCCTAAAATAAACCATAAAATTGTCATCTTTCAACTGTTGAAGTCATAAATATAAAAAAATCTAATACATTAGGAAAAAATGCGTTAAGAGTTGTGTTAGCGGGTCTATCGTCCCCTTTACTTACGTAGTCGCACGCTTGCAGTTACATTCGCGTCTAATTTGACTGGTTATTTGCCCCTGCTGGTGATATATATGATGATGACAATAAGTCATAGGGGGATAAAGCCCCTTCAACCCATTATTGTATCCCACGGCCAGGCGTTGGGTAAATTGTTTTGTTACCGGCCGGCGGATTGAGGGTGGCTTTACCAAGTTTACCCCAGCAGTTAAATTAGAAGCGAATGTAGGCCTAACTGCGAGCGTGCGACTAGGCTATATAAACAAAGCTTTTGGTAGGCCCACAACTACAACTCTTACCAAAACTGCAATTAGCCTATTTTTGTTTGTTTTTTCAGTCTAGGCTAAATTGTGGAGGCTAGGCTAAATTATTTAGCTGCAATTAGCCTAGCCTATTTTTGTTTGTTCTTTCAGTCTAGGCTAAATTGTGGTAGGCTAGGCTAAATTCTTTAACATGTACTATTGTGTAGGCCTGTGCTTTCCAATAGAAGTAAAAATATGTAGCCTAGCCTAATGCAATTTTACTAAAACCCAAGCCTACCTGAATATAGCCCTATGCAGAGCTCAACAGCAAAAACAAAAACAAATATGTTGAGCAGTGAAATAAAATTAAGCTAAGTCTGTTTTCTCATAGGCCTAATAACCTAATGAAGTATCCTATAGCCTAACCTAATTTAAGTTATTTCACAAAATACTAATAGGCCTACCCAGCCCTCCTCATGCATTATTTTCCATTGTAAAATAAGTTTGTGCTTAACTGCAGTAATGAAAGGTAGCCTATAAATAGGTGAGCCTATGTTGGCTGTGCAATTGTCTCGATTTGACTATTTTTACCTAATTAGGCCTAAAGCAGCCTGAGCCTATTCCCAACCCCCAAACAGTATCCCATGTTAAGCCAAGCTAGGCCTAGTCTAATATTACAATTTAAGGTAGCATTGAAGGAGACTACAGCAGGACTTACCTTTGACCGGGTATAGGTTATCCTAGTGTTTACTAGGCCTATACCCCTTTGAAAGGACATTAGCCTAGCCTAACCTTACCTAACCTATGATAGTAGGCTATTATGGGTGGGGGCTGCCGCCCCCACACCCCGATTTTTGGTGTATTTGTCTATTTTGCCCCCTGCTGGCAATATGACGATGACATGACAAGTTTTTCATTCCTCTTTCTATGTTTTTCCCCTTCAGTTCTTATTCTGTCTCATTCGGTTGTCCTCCGGACGGCCTATATCATAATATTATGCCACCCTGGCCTGGCTAGGTTATTAGCTCCTGACCTGATTTGTGTCGGTCGCTGATGCGGTCGAGCCGACTCGATTTCCCTCGGTGTGTGTATTTTTTGTGCATTTTGGTGCGATATATTTTTTGCATAGATCTGATCTCTCATTCTTCGCTTTTGATCACTTCTTAATTGGTGCTGTGCTGCAGTGTAGCAGCTCTTGCCTCATCTTTCGGCTCTACCCTATAAGAGTTCTGCTGTGGAACTCATGTGGTGCGGCTGAATTGGTGAAATGGCGAGAAATGTTTGCGTATCTTCATCGCCTTAGATTTGTTCACCTGCCCTTCCCTACCTATCATGTCTTGATTGGTTGTCCATCTTGATCTAATTCTTCATGCCAGCCCTATTAGAGTATTTTGGGAGAACTCAGTGGTGTGGTTAAACTATTTTTAATATATATTTGTTTAAATATGTAAGATATGCAATAAATTATGTAAAATATATTGTTTTTACTTTATACCTATACATATAATTGTCATTATTAAGGAAATTCCATTGACTATTTACATCGCTAGGCCTAGCTTCCTTATTTCTATTAATTTCCTCCAGTTCACAATGAAACCTATTGCTAACTTCCTTGTTCTTCAGCAGCCGCGGCGGTGTCGGCGTTGGACGCTTGGGATAATGTTCCCGTCTATTTTACAATGAAACCTATTGCTAACTTCCTTGTTCTTCAGCAGCCGCGGCGGTGTCGGCGTTTGACGCTTGGGATAATGTTCCCATCTATTTTGAATGCCATTGGATACAATAATATGTTGAAAGACCCCCCCCCCAGCCCCCTCGACATGTTATCATCATCATATATTATATTGCCAGTAGGGGGCAAACAACCAAAAAAATTGCCGCAAAGCCCTTCCCTCAACATATTATTGTATCCAATGGTGGTCAAAATAGACGGGAACATGATCGCAAGCGTCCACCGCCGCCGCCGTCATGTTTACATGCTCGATCGCCGCAGTTTGGTTAGTCCTATTTGCCCCCTGCTGGCAAATTATATGATGATGACAATATGTCATGGGGGTGTTTGCCCCCCTCAACATATTATTTTATCCAACGTCATTCAAAATGGACGGGAACATGATGGCAAGCTTTCGTCGCCGCTCTGCGTAGTGTAAACATTGGTGGTGGTACGCCCGAACTCTACATTCTGCCCGGCTAGGCATATATTATTGGCTACAATAAATGAATAGGCTAAGCTATTTTATCTATAGGCTAGACCTAGTCTAATATTACAATTTAAGGTAGCATTCAAGGAGACTACAGCAGGACTTACCTTTGACCGGGTATAGGCTATCCTAGTGTTTACTAGGCCTATACCCCTTTGAAAGGACATTAGCCTAGCCTAACCTAACAACCTTACCTAACCTATCATAGTGATGGTGATGGGCTGGTCTATCAGAGTGAGAACTGAGCGATCTCTGCCATACCCATAGCTTACTCTGACTGTTCCTTTTACTTCTATATTTTCTAGATCTCAAGTGACGGCATCTTTTGCGTGGATTGACCTCCTAATCTACCAAGATTGGAAGCCAAAGCGTCCCATCTTTCCTTTGCCCCTCAACTTTCTCTTCATAATTGCTGAGGGGCACAGGGCCCTGGGTGGGGCTTTGGTTTCCCGGGCATTTCCGCACCCTCCTCAGCTCCTCGCCATGGAGTGGCTTCGGTCACCCAGCCTTTATTGTGGTCGGCAGGGAGGGTTCTGTGGGGGCGCTCGGTTGTGGCCTTGGCCTTGCTCGGGGCCTTGGGGCTGTTCGGCCTGGCAGCTTGGGGAAAAACAACAACAACAACAACAACCTATCATAGTAGGCTATTATGGGTGGGGGCTGGCACCCCCAAACCCAATTTTTGATGTATTTGTCTATTTTGCCCCCTGCTGGCACCCTCAACATATTATTGTATCCATTGGCATTCAAAATAGACGGGAACATGATTGCAGACGTCCGCCGCCTCCGTCATGTTTACATTTGTCGATCGGCGTTGTTAAGTTTGTGTCTATTTTGACGGAGATTTATTTTGGTTATTTGCCCCCTGCTGGAAATATATATTATGATGACAATATGTCATGGGGGGGTGAAGGGGAGCAAAGCCCAACCTCAACATATTATTGTATCCAAAGGCAGTCTAAATAGACAGGAAAAGGATGGCAAGCGTCCGACGCCACTACGCGTACGCGTAGTGTAAACAAGGCTGGTGATACACCCGGTAACTACATCCTACCCGGCTAATGTCCTTTCAAAGAGGTAGCCTATAAATTAGTAAACACTAGGATAGCCTATACAACGCAACTCTTGCCGATAGGCCTAGCCTAATGGCTAACCTATTCATAAAGGTGTCTATTTTGACGGCAATTTTTTCGGTTATTTGCCCCCTGCTGGCAATATATATGATGGTGAAAATATTATGTCATGGGGGGGGGGGGGGCAAAGCCCCCCTCAACATATTATTGTATCCAATGGCATTCAAAATAGACAGGAACTTTATTGCAAACGTCCGACACCTCCCCCGCCACCGCCATGTTTACATGTGTCGATCGCCGTGGTTAAGTTCGCGTCTATTTTTACGGCGATTTTTTTCGGTTATTTGCCCCCTGCTGGCAATATATAAGATGATAACAATATGTCATGAGGGGGGGGGGGGCCTCAACAATGACCTCTAACCTCTGTATCTCAAATAGGGCTAGAGCAAATTGGCTGCAAATTTCCACATCTAGGCTATTCCTTGACTGACTCTTCCCAAATGGTAGACATATTAGCTTGATCACTCTAGGCCTAGTTGTTTTTTAGTTACAGAGGTCATGATTTCTTGCCTACTTACAGCGAATAGACTAGGCCTATTGTAGATTGGTAAAATATTTGCTTAATAGGCCTAGGCTATGCAATTGTCTCGATTTGACTAATTTTACCTAATTAGGCCTAAAGCAGCCTCAGTCTATTCCCAAACCCCAAACATTATCTGTCTCAGTGCCGGGAGTAACGATGTTGGTAAGGGTAGAAGTGAGGAACTGCTGCAGCAGTATCGGGATGTGTTAGATAAAGTTAGGATGAAGGGAGGGATCCCTGTAGTACATTGTATCCTACCCAGAAGAGGAGTTCCCAAGGAATGGACATCCAGGGCGATTGGTGTCAATTGCCGTTTGGAGAAATATTGCAAAGAAAAAGCAATACCATTAATTGATAACTGGGATAGTTTCTATGGGAGAGATGGGATGTACGCAAGGGATGGGGTTCATCTTTCACGGTTAGGGGTTTCTACATTAGCTAGTTCTTTAGATAGGGTGGTTGTGGGGTTTTGAACAGAAATATTGAGAGTGTAAATGAGAGGTTAAATGGAACAATTTTAGCGTCAGGCGAAAGCGATAAGGATATTCAGTCTCATGCTAAAAATGATGACTATAATGCAAATGATAGTAGTGATGGTGCAACGGAAGATGGAAATGTCGCTAAAAAACAAAGGTAAATTAGGTATAAAGAAAAGAAGTAAATTGAGAGTATATTACACAAACTGTAGGAGTCTATGTAACAAAATGAACGAACTTAGAGCCCTTGTTAGCAAAGAAAATATAGACATAATAGCGCTAACTGAAACGTGGATTAATACAGAAACCAGGCATTTTTTTAGCAGAATTTGATATACCAGGATATAGTTTGTTTAAATATGACCGAACAAGTAAGAGGGATGGCGGTATAGCAGTGTTTGTCAGGAGTACATTAAAAAGCTGTATTAAATCAGGTATTAGACTAAATAACGATAATGAAAGTGTTTGGGTAGAGGTTAACGAAGGTAGTGAGACCATAGTTATTGGAGTTATGTATAGACCGCCAAATATGAGTAGAAATGACGGAACGTCATTATGGGAGGAAATTAAAATGGCATCAAGGTTTAGCAATGTGTGCATTATGGGGGATTTTAATTTTCCGAATATAGATTGGCAGCATCAAATAGGAGACTCTGATTCTGAGGAGTTTATAGAGGTAGTACAAGATAGTTTTTTATTTCAATTCATAGATACGCCGACTAGAGGTAATAATATTCTCGATTTAGTTTTCAGTAACAATGAACATATGGTAAATAATGTAGAGATAGGGGACCACCTAGGAAATAGTGACCACAATTCTGTGTATTTTAATATACAATGGAAAGGTAATACCAGAGAGAATACAACATTAATACCTGACTTTAGAAAAGCCAATTATGGTGGGTTAAGAAGAGCCCTATTAGCGGACCCTATGGTCAACAAATTAAGTCGATCCAGGTGTCCAAATGAATGTACCCCTTCTCAGGCACCTGTCATCTTAAGTCAGGAAGAGACGTCAACCTTGGTAGATACATACGATAATTTTATGGAGTCAGTATTCAATGCACAAAATAAGTACATCCCCAAAAGAAAATTTAGATCAACACAGAACCAACCCCAATGGATGAATAATAGACTATTAGATCTTCTAGGACAAAAGAGAGGAATATATAGAAAAATTAGAAAAGGCGAAATTCACCTACTTGCTTACTATCAGAATCTATCAAGACAGGTAAAAAAGGATATTAGGAAAGAAAAAAGAAATTATGAAATTAAGGTTGCCAATGACTCAAAAAATAATCCTAAAGCTTTTTACCAACTATATAAATCCAAGGTTAGAGATGTAATTGGTCCCCTTAAAACTTCGATAGGAGAAATGACAGAAAATGATTTAGAAATGTGCAGTACATTAAATAGTCAATTTCTTTCCGTTTTCACTAATGAAAATTTGGCACAGTTTCCAGAAGTCCGTAAGGTATATAGCGATAGTATAGAAAATAGGTTAAGTACGGTTACTATAAGTAGAAATGATGTGCTTAAGGAAATTGACAGACTGAAACCTCATAAATCGCCTGGTCCTGATGAGGTATATGCTAGAGTATTAAAAGAATGTAGGGATGAGTTAAGTTACCCATTAACATTTTTATTTAACAAGTCATTGGAGACAGGTATAGTTCCAGAAGCTTGGAAGCTTGCAAACGTAGTTCCGATCTTCAAAAAAGGGGACAAATCAATAGCATCCAATTACCGTCCCATTAGTCTTACATCAATCATAGGAAAGCTACTAGAGTCAATTATTGCTAGTAAAATTAGAAACTACTTAGATACATTTAATTTAATAAATTCTTCTCAGCATGGATTCACTCAGGGACGTTCTTGCCTTACTAATTTGCTTAGTTTTTTCTCAGAGGTATATGAAGCAGTAGATAATGACAAGTCATATGATATAATATATTTAGATTTCAGTAAAGCTTTCGACAGAGTCCCCCATGAGAGATTGATGAGAAAGGTTGAGGCGCATGGAATAGCTGGGGCGTTGTTGGGATGGATTAGGTCATGGCTAATTGGTAGGAAGCAGAGAGTCAGCATAAATGGTACGAAGTCAGAATGGGGAGCAGTCAAAAGTGGTGTCCCCCATGGATCTGTATTAGGTCCTCTGTTGTTTGTTATATACATAAATGACCTTGATTTAGGTATAACTAGTAGGATAAGTAAATTTGCAGACGATACCAAAATGGGGAGAACAATTGATTCAGATAGAGATATAGAGTGCCTCCAAAGGGATCTAGATACCTTACACGAATGGTCAGTAAATTGGCAGATGAAGTTTAACATTGACAAATGCAAGGTATTAAAGAAAGGGAAGATGCATACAAATGTTAAATATAAACTAGCTAATGTGGAATTAGAAAACTCGAATTGTGAGAAAGATCTAGGTGTGTTTGTTAGCAATGATTTGAAGCCTAGACAACAGTGTATAAGCGTTCGAAACAAGGCAAACAGAATTCTCGGGTTCATCTCAAGGAGTGTGAGTAACAGAACTGCTGATGTTATCTTAAAACTTTACTTGTCATTAGTTAGACCCCATATGGATTATGCTGTTCAATTTTGGTGTCCTTATTACAGAATGGACATAGATTCATTGGAGAGAGTACAACGTAGAATGACAAAAATGATCCATAATATTAGAAATCTTCCGTATAAAGAAAGGTTGAAGAAATTAGGCTTACATTCGTTAGAGAGACGCAGAGTTAGAGGGGATATAATAGAGGTGTTCAAGTGGGTTAGTGGGATTAACAAAGGGGGCATGACAAATGTACTAAAGCTCAGTGATAGCGAAAGAACTCGTACCAATGGTTTCAAATTAGATAAATTTCGTTTCAGAAAAGATATAGGCAAATATTGGTTTGGTAACAGAGTTGTAGATGGGTGGAATGGACTACCAAGTGCTATAGTGGGATTAAAAACGATAGGGAGCTTTAAGATAAAATTGGATAAGCTTATGGACGAGAAGGGTTGGGTGTGAAGGGGGATCAGCAGGGTTGGGCCAATCAGCGCTCTGCAGACCCCCGTAATCCTGCGTTAATCTCTAACCGTTTTGGTAAGATGATCCTCAGGGTATTAGACTGATGAGCCTATAATTGGGCTTTGTAATTGGGGTTGTGTGGGACAGGGATCTGCCTTGCTTAGGCCAATCGGCTTTCTGCAGACTCCCATCTTCTTATGTTCTTATGTTCTTAGTATCCCATGTTAAGCCCGAGGCTAGGCCTAGGCCTAATCCCACTCTCAATCAAAATTCGAACTGATAAATTCGTACCTACCGGTAGCGTTGCCTAGGCTAGGCCTATATTTTTCGTGAATAGATATAGAAAATGGTTTAAAGGAAAGAGCATCCTATATTATGTTCAAATAATATGTAATAGCACTGTGTATGGTTGTATTACATTTAAATAGTGATAGATGTGTATATTAATGGGATAAATACTCCGAAGTTCGCATACGTTCAGAAAATTTTGTGCAACACTGTTGCCAGATACTAATCAATCCCATTATCATTATATCATAATGGATTTTACTCATTTGCATAATTTCAAATACCTAGGACATTAATATAATATTTTCCTATCTTTTTTGTAGTGATATTTGTCTGATTTAGTGGTATATTAGTGTCTGTCTAGGGTTATAATGCATTGTGAAAGTTACCTCTGCATCTCTGACTTGGCTTAAGTACCCCTGCTTTCTTTGAGTAGTACACGGCAAGAGAAGCTTTCGGTTCTGTCTCAGAGTGTCAATTACTGTTCAAGGTAAACACAACTGCTAAATTCGACCTCATGTTCAAATAATATGTAATAGCATTATCTATGGTTGTATTAGACAACAATCGTGATAGGTTTCTATTTTATGTGGATAAATAGTATTAAGCTGAATAAACTAAATACCGAAAGTTCACTAGAGTGGTAGTTGATACATATGAGGGAGGAAGAAGATAGGATGGAAGGGCTAGGCAGTGTTGCCAGTTGTATAGCTAGATATTACCGCTAGATGTAGAGCTATTTACTTCAATTTAGCAGCCATTTTTTCATATCTAGAGATTTACTAGGGATAATTTAAAAATGTCAGACATTCTAGTCATATTACATTGTAAAATTTGCAAAACAAACAAACCAAAACTCTTTAGAAATTGCAGCATTATTCTAACATTGTTTGACTATGTAGCAACATGCCAGCGACTTTTGAGAAAGGATCTAGCGGTATTTTGTGGAGACATACTGGGTGGTGGTTGCAGTGGTGCCAGTTGTAAAGCTACATATTACCGCTAAATGTAGAGCTATTTACTTCAATCTAGCAGCCATTTCTTTTATATCTAGACATTTACGAGGGATAATTTAAAAATTTCAGACATTCTAGTCATACTACATTGTAAAATTTGCAAAACAAACAAACCAAAACTATTTAGAAATTGCAGCATTATCCTAACATTGTTTGGCTATGTAGCAACATGCTAGCGACTTTTGAGAAAGGATCTAGCGGTATTTCGTGGTAACACTTTAGGAGGGTTAAAATACGAGTCACACGGGCAATTGCCAAAACTTTAAAGGTCCATATCATTGTTATTAAACTAAGCATTTGGCAAAGGGAGGAATTGTTAAAAACCTTAGCCAATACTCTGTCATTCACCAAAAATAAATTTGAATTTATCATTATTATTTGGTAGGGTAGGTATGTATAGGTAGGTTGGCTAAATAATTGCTGGAATTCGTAGGGACTCGAACGGTTTTAAGAGAGTTAAATAAAAAAACAAAAGTTAGGACTGAATAATAAAGAGATTATGTTATTAAGCAAAACTGGGGGATGCATGGAAGCCTATAGACTGTAGACGGTAAACTTTGTGTGTGGTAGCGAATTCGGTTTTAAAGTAATTTAAGAATAGACAGTTTTCAATGCTGCGGCCAAACTATTCCACCCATTTATATTTTTTTGGTATCAAAACGTTCGGAATCGCGAGCCTCACCCAACTACGCAAGCATGGCTCTGATCATCGGCGTAGTTTTCAAGATGTGGAATTTTAAGTGGAATTCGAGGTTTTTTCAAGATTGCCGGAAAAAACCCCACGTGCAAAAGCAAAACCCTCTCTATAAAATTTGCGGAGCATTAGTAGGGGTGTGCGTATGCCAAAGCCCAGTCGTTTCCTGTGAGTGGGAGAGACGGTATTTAAGCGTCAAGTTTTTCGGGAAATCGGCTGCCACGGACCTGTTTGGCCACCATGCCGGATGTTTAGCATATCAAAAGTTGCCCAATACAAAAACGCACCTCTTGTGAAAGTTTGATCCCGATCCAAAAAGCGGTTCTGGAATTATTGCGTCGAAACCGGCGCGTAAGAAGAATTTGGATGAAATTCCAGGTTTAATGATTACAATAGGGGTTCCCCGTAGGGGACGAACCCCTAATAATTAAAGTTGCAAGCAATGTTGTCCGGGGTTCGACGGTTTTGCAAGCAGGGTATTGTGTTGGGTACAATTGCTGTGTCGTCACAGATATCAAAAGATAATTTAATTTATCGGGCATGGAGAAACTACAGAAAGAGCAGATTGTGCAAACAAACAAGAGGGAGAGAGGGAGAGATTGGCTGTAAAAGGGATCTGCCTCTATCCGTTTAGTAACAGAGTTGTAGATATGTGGAATAGGCTACCGAGTGCTATAATGGGATCAAGAACAATAGAGCTTCAACTTGAAATTAGATAGAACGAGATTGGTTGGGTGTGAAAGGGATCTGCCATGTGTAGGTCAATCGGCTCTGGAGACTCCCATTTTCTTATTTTTTTATTTTCTCATTTGTGAAGGAGAGAGGGAGTATGGCGAGAGAATAGGATGTCGTAAACGTTAGGAAGCTAGCGATAAATATGAGAGAGAGAGAGAGAGTGCGGGATGGGTTGGGTGTGAAAGGGATCTGACATGTGTGGGCCAATCGGCTCTCTGCAGACTCCGGTTTTCTTATGTTCTCATTTGTGAGAGAGAGAGAGAGAGAGAGAGAGAGAGACTAGGATGTCATAAATGTAAGGAAGACAGATAAATATGAGTTTTTATGAGAGGGGTTGGGTGTGAAAAGGATCTGTCTTGTGTGGGCCAATTGGCTCTCTACAGACTCCCATTTTCTTATGTTCCTATTTCTTACAATTGTGTTTTGGTTGCAGGTATATGATAACATGGGTGTATAGTAAGTAGTGTAAATAACAGGTAACGTTTATGAGATGGGTTGAGTGTGAAAGGGACCTGCCTTATGTGGGCCACTTGGCTCTCTGCAGACTCCCATTTTCATCTTGGTTGCATGTGTAAGGGATCTGCCTCATTTGTACCAGTGTGCAAACAAACAAGAGCGAGAGAGAAAGAGATTGGCTGTGTAAGGGATCTGCCTCTATTCGCTTGGTAAAAGAGTTGTAGATATGTGGAATAGGCTACCAAGTGCTATAGTGGGATCAATAAAAATAGAGCTTCAACATAAAATTTGATAAGACGAGATAAATTGGGTGTGAAAGGGATCTGCCGTGTGTGGGCCAATCGGCTCTCTGCAGACTCCCATTTTCATCTTGGTAGCATGTGTAAGGATCTGCCTCCTTTGTACCAGTGTGCAAATAAGAGAGAGAGATTGGCTGTGTAAGGGATCTGCCTCTCTCGTAACAGAGTCGTAGATATGTGAAATAGGTACCTAGTGCTATAGTGGGATCAAGAACAATAGAGAAATTTCAAGATAAAATCAGATAGTCATATGGACGAAATGGGTTGGATGTGAAAGGGATCTGCTTTTTGTGGGCCACTTGTCTCTTCTGCAGATTCCCATGTTCATCTTGTAAGGGATCTGCCTCAATTGTATCGGTGTGCAAACAAACGAGCGACAGAGAGAGACTGGGTGTGTAAGGGATCTGCCTCTATGCGTTTAGTAACAGAGTTGTAGATATTATGTGGAATAGGCTACCGAGTCCTACAGCCAATCGGCTCTCTGCAGACTCCTGTTTACTTATGTTCTCATTTGTGAGAGAGAGAGCGAGGCTCCCTATTTCCTGTTCTCATGCACTAGTACAGTATGTCGTAATCGTAAGGAAGACAGCGATAAATAAGAGAGAGAGAGAGAGATAACTAATGCGTAGCCTATAGCAACACTCAAACAAGCACACACATAGCTACACAAGACCATCACACGCACACACACACACCTATCTAGCGACGAACTGTCCTGTTTACATATCATACACACTCCCCCCATACCCATTCCATCACTTCGTATGTACGATATTATTTCTGTCTTTTTTACTGTTTATGAATTAAGTTATTGGTGTTCACTCTTGACATATGTGTCCTGCTACTTCTGTATGCATACATAATAGCATGAAAGTGATCAATACGCGCATATGAAACTATGTATCTCGTATATCGGGGTTCTCTTCCCTTTCATCGGTCCACCCCTTATACCTCCCTCCCTCCTCCCTATCCCATATGTGTAAACATTATATTTTAGCTTTCCGAAGGTAAATACGTACTTCCGATAAATATCTAGCCTTGTATTTAAATCATGAATCCTGTTTTATGTCATTATTTAATAGAAACATGTGTAAGGGTTACATTTATACACAGGATAAGATAAGCAAATACAAACCTCAGAGCATAATCATTGGCGATCAGAGGGTGGTTGTAGGCAGTGTTGCCAGTTGTACCGCTACATATTACCGCTAGATGTAGAGCTATATTTACTTCAGTTTAGCAGCCATTTTTTCATATCTAGAGACATTTACCGGGATAATTTGAAAATTTCAGACATTCTAGTTATATTACATTGTAAAATTTGCAAAACAAACAAATCAAAACTCTTTAGGAATTGAAGCATTATTCTACCATTGTTTGACTATGTAGCAACGTGCTAGCGACTTTTAAGTAAGGATCTAGCGATATTTTGGGGTAACACTGAGGCAGTGTTGCCAGTTGTATCGCTACATATTACCGCTAGATGTAGAGCTATTTACTTCAATTTAGCAGCCATTTTTTCATATCTAGAGAGATTTACTAGGGATAATTTGAAAATTTCAGACATTCTAGTCATATTACATTGTAAAATTTGCAAAACAAACAAACCAAAACTCTTTAGAAATTGCAGCATTATCCTAACATTGTTTGGCTATGTAGCAACATGCTAGCGACTTTTGAGAAAGGATCTAGCGGTATTTCGTGGTAACACTTTAGGATGGTTAAAATACGAGTGAGTCACACGGGCAATTGCCAAAACTTTAAAGGTCCATATCATTGTTATTAAACTAAGCATTTGGCAAAGGGAGGAATTGTTAAAAACCTTAGCCAATACTCTGTCATTCACCAAAAATAAATTTGAATTATCATTATTATTTGGTAGGGTAGGTATGTATAGGTAGGTTGGCTAAATAATTGCTGGAATTCGTAGGGACTAACTGTTTTGAGAGAGTTACATAAAACAAAAATTATAGATCTGAATAATAAAGAGATTATGTTATTAAGCAAAACTGGGGGATGCGTGGAAGCCTATAGACTGTAGCCGGTAAACTTTGTGTGGGTAGCGAATGCGGTTTTAAAGTAATTTAAGAATAGACAGTTTTCAATGCTGTGGCCAAACTATTCCACCCATTTATATTCTTTTGGTATCAAAACGTTCGGAATCGCGAGCCTCACCCAACTACGCAAGCATGGCTTTGATCATCGGCGTAGTTTTGAAGATGTGGAATTTTAAGTGGAATTCAAGGTTTTTTCAAGATTGCCAGAAAAAAACCCACGTGCAAAAGCAAAACCTTCTCTATAAAATTTGCGGAGCATTAGTAGGGGAGTGCGTATGCCAAAGCCCAGTCGTTTCCTGTGAGTGGGAGAGACGGTATTTAGGCGTCAAGTTTTTTGGGAAATCGGCTGCCACGGACCTGTTTGGCCGCCATGCCGGATTTTTAGCATATCAAAAGTTGCCCAATACAAAAACGCACCTCTTGTGAAAGTTTGATCCCGATCCAAAAAGTGGTTCTGGAGTTATTGCGTCGAAACCGGCGCGTAAGAAGAATTTGGATGAAAACCCAGGTTTAATGATTACAATAGGGGTTCCCCGTAGGGGACGAACCCCTAATAATAATAATAATAATATTAATCAGAATACCCTCTATCAAGTAACTTGTGAAGGGCTACACATGTGACACACTTGACAAGCACACATATGATTTTAAACACAGAGATAGATACACAAGGAAGAAATTAAATAGATGGATAAATAAATAGATATACAGTTTAGAGAAAGATAGAGCAATAGACAGAGATACGCAATTATATAGCGATATACATTAATGAAAACAAGCATAATAACTAATATATATATATATATATATAAACACAACCTACCAAGCTCCTGTGCAGCTCTTGATGTCTAACCTGTGGAGAGTGAGGTGTGGAGGGCAACAGATGCGACTCACTTGACAAATAAACTTCCTACCATCTGTCTGGGGAGAAATGTGTCTTGGTGATGGGTATGTGTGTATCTTTTTTTTTTTTTTTTTTTTTTCTATGTGATTGAGGGAGGCAAAAGGCATTACTGCCTATAGCGAGTGCCTCCCCCATAGTTGAAAGAGTGACAGGGCCAAAATCAAGGGACGTTCGAGCCAAAATGCCTGGACACACGGAGTTTGAAGCAATTTAAGTCATAGGAAGAGGGAAAGACTGATTCTGGGAGAGAGTTCCAGAGCTCAGCTGTTGAGTAGAAGAAAGTTTGAGAGTAACGTTTCACTCTTGGGTTGGAGAGTTGCACAGAGTAAGGGTGGGATTGAGTTGCAAGACGGGTACCACGTGCCCTACGTAAAGGAGGTGGTATGCACTGGGATAGCTCTGAGGAACACTGATTATTATAGTAGCGATAGAATAGCGAGAGAGATGCAACATTGCGGCGGAGAGAGAGAGATTGCAGAGAGTTGGTGAGTGGACGGGAGTTAATGATACGAAAGGCCTTCCTTTCAACTTTGTCTAGGAGAGCGGTGTGAGAGGAACCTCCCCACACATGTGAACAATACTCAATACAAGGGCGCACTATGCCCCTGTACAGAGCAAGAAGCTGTGCTGGGGAAAAGAACCCCCTAAGGCGGTTGAGCACACCCAGCTTCTGGGAGGCTGCCTTAGCAAGACTGGTAATATGGTCCTTCCAAATGAGAGCAGAAGAAAAAGAGACACCAAGAATATTGAGAGAAGATGAAGGGTTGATTTTTGTATTGTTGAAGAATAAGGGATAGTCCGCTGGGAGATCCTGACGGGTAGATAGATGGAGAAATTGGGTTTTGGAAGCATTAAAGTTAACAAGGTTTTCTCTGCCCCAATTGGAAATAGTATTTAGATCAGAATTTAAGAGTTCTATGGCTTCATTACGTTTGTCGTTGAGGAATTGCTGGCTGGGGCGTTCTGAAAAACTAATGGAGTAGTGTAAGGTTGAGTCGTCTGCGTATGAATGGATGGGAATTAAGGTACAGTTAAGGAGATCATTTATAAAAATTAGAAAGAGAATAGGAGATAGGACAGAGCCCTGAGGAACACCGGAGTTTATAGGGTGAGGAAGTGAACAATGGCCGTCCACAACCGCGGCTATGGAACGGCCGGAAAGGAAATTAGAGACAAAGGCACAGATGGAGGGATAGAAACCGAAGGAGGGTAGTTTAGAAATTAAAGATTTATGCCAGACTCTATCGAAGGCTTTCGATATGTCTAGTGCAATAGAAAAAGTCTCACCGAAGTCCCGAAAGGAGGATGACCAAGAGTTAGTAAGATATGAAAGAAGATCACCAGTAGAGCGACCCTTAAGGAAGCCATACTGGCGATCTGAGAGCAGATTATGAGAAGAGAAATGCTTAAGAAATTTGGAAGCAAGAATAGTTTCAAAAACTTTAGAAAGACAAGAGATGAGAGCAATTGGACGATAGTTGGAGGGTTGAGAGCGGTCACCCTTCTTTGGGACAGGTTGAATGTGAGCAAACTTCCAGCATGAAGGGAAGACGTTAGAGGATAGACAGAGACGTCTGGCATAGATACGTCTTAGGAGGGGTCTGTTATCGAGCCTTGTACTTATTACCTTGAACTTACCTTGTACTTGGAGTTTACCTTTTCGTGCCTTGTACTTATTACCTTGAGTTTACCTTGTCGTGCCTTCTCTTTAAATGTCTATACTGTGTGGACCTAGGTCTCTGGGTCTTCTGTCTCGAGTCGGTACCCCCAGCTATAGGGTTTGGACAGGAGTATACAACCCCAATAGATACCAGTAATACACAAGAAAATAATACCTACAGCCTCTCCTATAGCTAATGTACAGTATGTATGTATGTATACAGTATACTCAGGCACAAACCCCATAGCTGGGGGTGGCGGACTAGAGACAGAGCCCGAACAGGGGAAACAAAATATATAAAAATAAAATAAAATTATAACACAACGAGAATCCCCACAACCTTCCCTGTATCTGATGGGGGCGTGCCTGTCAAGTACCTGGCAACAGATGTGACACACTTGACAAATAAAGTCTGGTGAGAGAGATGCGTCTTGATGGAGGGTTGGAGTGTTAGGGTCTGTCGTGAGTCTGTCTAGATTCTGTCGCTTCTCTTAACTCTTAAATTTTTGTTTTATTTTTGTCCGCACTCCGCACACATTTTCTTCCGCTATCATATACGAAAGGAAAAAAATAATAACTACCACCCCCGGCATCTCGCCGTGGTGCTTGTCGTATGACGTGTGGAGGAAACAAACGCACACACACACACACTAAAAGCAAACCTTCTCACACAAACACACACACACACACACAACCACACATTAAAAGCAAATCCTCTCTCACACAAAGAAATGTCTCTGTATAAATCAACATAATTGTACAGCATCTCTCCAACACACAGACTTAAACAAAGATAAATTCCTTTTAAGGGGGGATGGGCGTATTTATTTGCTCATTTATGTATATTTTTATATATACTGGTATTTTTAGTTTCCTTCCTAGAGCTATCGCTTGCCAGGAAAAAATGACACGAAAAGTCTAAAAAATTAGGCGAAAGGTCTCAAAATCGCCAAACTAAATGGCCGAACGTCACAAAATCTGAAAACTAATAGGGCTAAACATGAGGAGGATGGGGACCAGAGAACGTTCCATCTCCCCTTACCATCACCAATTATAAAACAGAGATGAATATGTGATGGTTCGATCCCCTACCGTACTTGCCCGAAGAAGAGTACCAAATCAGGAAATAAACTGGACAACATAAGAACATAAGAAAATGGGAGTCTGCAGTAAGCCGATTGGCCCACACAAGGCATATCCCTCTCACAACCAACCCATCTTGTGAAAGTATTAACCCTTCTGTACCGGCGACGTCATTTTCATTATATTCTTGCTGTATTTAGATAATTTGAGAAGAATCTGTGGTATCAAAAAGGGTTAATTGAGATAGTTCGAAGCTTGTTAATTGCTGGAGGCCCATTATAAACTGAATAAAATCGTCTAATAGTAGCCAGAATAAGGTTAAAAGAACGGCACCGGTACTGAAAGGGTTTAAGGAGAATTGTACATGGACCTTTATTTGTTCTGTCTTTGTTTTCGCTTCCTCTATTTATTATCTCTGAAAAAAGAGTTCATGAATAATAAGAAAGCCAACATACATGATTTTTTTTTTTTTTTTTTTGCAAACATACGTACTCCCTTGCAAACATACGTACTCCCTTGCAAACATACGTACTCCCTTGCAAACATACGTACTCCCTTGCTCACAACGAATGTAAATGCATTGAATGGATGCTTGGAAAATTCTGCGTTAATGAATGCGTAAATGGGTGTAAATACGAGGCCTTGCGCTTTAGACAGAAAGGAATATATGCTTTGCTGTGTGTTTGTGGAGACGTGGGGACGTCAGGGATTTTGTTCTTGACCCCTTTCTCCCTCATGTTTAGCCTCATTAGATTTCAGATTTTAAGACGTTCGCCCCATTAGTTTGTCGTTTTTAAAATCTATCGTACCATTTTTATATGAATATAAAGACCTTTCGTGCCATTTAGGTGTCGATTCATTCCTGGCTACCGAAAGCGAGCCTGTAATCTTAAAGAGATATCGGCCTTCGGCTGAGACATTTTTCTATCGAAAAATGTACAAATTTATCTTGAAGGGAGAGTTTTTTGTTAAGCTTGATGGAGGTCTAGCCAGGAAACTAAATAATAAATAAATATATGAATAAAAAGACCCCAAAAAACACTGTCCCCTTAAATGGGTGTAAATCCAAGGCATTACACTTTAGAAAGAAAGGCATATTTGCTTTACTGTGTGGCATGTGGAGACGTGGCATAGTTAAAGAGATGCAGAAATTATGGTGATGGTGTATTGTGGTAGTGATGAATGGTATGGAGTGGTGATATATGGTGTAGAGTGATAGTGATGAATGGTATGGAATGGTGATGTTAATGGTGATTGGTGTTTTTTATGCTAATGATGACTAATGATTTACCCCCTGGGAGTTAGGGAATAGAATATGCCCCACGTGCCTTCTGCGTGTCGTAAGAGGCGACTAAAGAGGTTGGGTCGGTGGGCTTGCGACCCCCACCCGGAAAAAATATCTAAGCAAAGAAAAACGAACGAACAGCCTCGGATGCGGACGGAACCAACGTTGACGAACCACGACCGACTAAGGACATGCCTTCGGACATTCTGAGAATGGCTACGTGGAATGTTAATGGCATGAATGATGGCACAAAAGAGAGAGAGGTTCTGGAAGTGTTAGTGAATGCCAGGCTGGATGTATGTGGAATGACAGAGACCAAATGGAAAGGTTCAGATGTGAGAGAGTGGGAGTGTGGAATGGGTGTGTGTGCTGGAGTGAGTGAAGGAACAGCGAGAGAAGGTGCATGTTTGTTTGTAAGTAGCAAATGGAAGGAATGTGTAAGAGAGTATGGGTCTGTGGGTTCAAGGATTGTGTGGGTGAGAATGAAAGTAGGAATACAAACGTGGGTGATTGTATGAGTGTATGCCCCGACAGAGGATATACTTGAAAGAAAGAAAGAGGAGTTCTGGATGAATGTGGAGGCGTGCCTGGAGAAGTTTGACAAGAACGAAAGAATATTTCTGATTGGGGATATGAATGGTAAGGTGGGTGATAGGAAAGTTGAGGGAGTGGTGGGAGGGTGGGGGGTACCATCAGAGGTGAATGGGAATGGTAGTGCACTTGTGGACGTATGTGTGGGGAGGAGGCTGTGGATAGCCAACACCTTCTTCCGACACAGAATGATCCACAGGTACACGTGGAAACGGATGTTGACGATGAAGGATAAGACAGTGGTGGAACGAAAGTCATTGATTGATTATGTATGTGTGGATGAACGAATGAAGAAATCTGTGATGGATGCTAGGGTGTATAGGGGTATTGGAGGGGGTCTGTCTGATCATTATGTAGTGGTAGCTAAGGTTAGGATACAAAAGAAGTGGGTGAGGAGAGCGGGAGGGAGGCGAGAGGAGGGTGGAATGGTGAGGAGGGTGGAGAGGTTGCAGGAGGAGGAAGTCAGGGAGGAGTACAGGAGAGCAGTGGAAAGACGACTAGGTGGGTTCGACCTGGAAGTTATGGAAGAAGTGGAGGAGATGAGCAAGGTGTTTAAGGATGAGATCTGTGCAGCATGTGAGGAGGTGTGTGGAGTGAGGAGAAGAGGGAGGGGAGTGAAAGGTACAGCATGGTGGACAGAAAAGGTAAGAATAGCTGTGGAAGAAAAGAAGAAAGCATATAGAGAGTGGTTGGGTAGTAGAGGGAATGAAGATTCCGAGAGACAGAAACGAGCGAGGTACGTGGAGAGTAAGAGGGTGGTGAAGAGAGTAGTGAAGGAAAGTAAGAGAAGAGTAGATGAGGAATTTGGAAGGAATCTGAGTGTAAAATGGAGGGAGAGTAAGAAACTGTTCTGGAAAGAAGTCAAGAAAATTAGGGAAGGTAGCAAGGGAAACAGTAAGGGTGTGAAAGATAAGAATGGGAGAATGCTAGCCGAGAAGCAAGAGTCGAAAGATGGAGGGAGTACTTCAGTGAGTTGCTAAATGAAAGGAATGAAGAGCCAGCAAACATAGCTGGATATGGTATGGGAGGGAGAAGAAGAGAAGTAGTGGAGGAGGAGGTGGGGATCAGGAGGTCAGAAGTGTGGGAAGCTATGAAAAGAGTGAAGTTGGGGAAAGCACCAGGAACAGATGGAGTGTGTGGGGAAATGTTGAGGTATGGTGGTGAGATAGTGATAGAATGGGTATGGAAAATGTGCAAACTAGCATGGGAGAAGGGGAGTGCACCCGATGACTGGAAGACTGGCATAATAGTCCCCCTATATAAGGGCAAAGGGGAAAGAGGAGTGTGTGGTAACCACCGAGGAATATGTCTTCTAAGCGTAGTAGGGAAGGTATACAGTAGGGTAGTGATTGAGAGAGTGAGAGTGAGAACGGAGAAATGGATAGGCGACGAGCAGGGAGGTTTTAGGAAGGGAAGAGGATGTGTAGATCAGATTTTTACCCTGAATTGTGTTGTGGAGAAGTATCTGGAGAAGAAACAAAAGGTGTATGTTGCCTTTATGGACTTGGAGAAGGCCTATGACAGAGTGGATAGAGAAGGTTTGTGGAAAGTACTTAGAATATACGGAGTAGAGGGCAAGTTGCTGAAAGCAGTGAAGAGCATGTATGAGGGTGCAAAGGCGGCAGTACGTGTGGAGAGTGAGCAGAGCGAGTTCTTTGACCTGAATGTTGGTTTGAAACAGGGGTGTGTGATGTCCCCGTGGTTGTTTACTGTATATATGGATGGAGTTATGAAAGAAATACTATCAAGAGCAGTGGATGTTGGTGTATCGCTGAAAAGGGAGGGAATTGAGTGGAAGCTACCTATACTGCTGTTTGCGGATGATACAGTTCTGATGAGTGATAATGAATGGGAGTTGCAGGGTCTGGTAAATGAGTTTGGAACAGTGTGCGAAAAACGGAATTTGAAGGTAAATAGGGGAAGAGCAAGGTTATGGTCTTCGAAAGGGGTGAAGTCACAGAGTGTGAGGTGAAGCTGAACGGTCAGGCTATGGAGATCGTCAACTCTTTTAAGTATCTGGGCAGTGTGTTGAGTAAAGATGGGACTATGGATGAAGAGGTGCGGGAGAGGGTACAACAGGGGAAGAGGGTTGTAGGAACGCTAAAAGCAGTAACAAGAAATAGGGTGGTCAGTATGGAAGTGAAGAAGTCCTTGCATGACAGTGTGGTAATCCCGACACTGACTTACGGAAGCGAAGCATGGACGTTGGTTGAGAGACTCAGACCAAGAGTGAGAGCAGTGGAAATGAATTACTTAAGGAGTGCGTGCAGAGTTACATGGAGGGATAGACAGACTAATGAGGAAGTAAGAAGGAGGTGTGGTGTGGAGGTAGATGTGCTGGAAAGTGTGAAAAGGAACAACTTGAGATGGTTCGGCCATATGGAACGTATGGAAAGCGAGAGAATGACTAAGAGGGTGTACGAGAGCGAGGTGGAAGGACAGAGGGGGAGAGGTAGACCGAATATGAGGTGGAAGGATGGAGTGAGGAACTACATGAACGAAGGCGGTGCTGGTTGGGGGGAGGGGCGTCGACTGACTGGGGACAGAGGTGCATGGGGGCGGTTCGTTCGTGGCCACCCCTTCGGGGATCACGGCGTCAGGCAATAGATAGATAGATGACTAATATGTTAAGGCCATCTAGTTCGGCGACAGTTGTGTTAATGAATGGGTGGTGATGTTGAGACATGAGTGGTGGTAGTGGCGTGGAGTGATTGGTGTATAACTCATGAAGCCTTTAATTACTTTAGAAACATCAGAAATCATGCCAAAACTGTATTAAACCTAACTAAATCAAACTTTCTCCACAAGCAGGCAAATAAACTTCTAAATAATCCAAATGATAATAAAATATTTTGGTCTACTCTTAACTCATTTAAATCCAACTTCACTACTGCTTCATCCATTCCACCATTAAAATCTCCGACTGGCAATCTTGTAAGTGACCCACGAGGTAAAGCTAACCTTCTTGCGGATATTTTCTCCACCAACTCAACCTTACATGAAATAAATCAAGATGTCCCTGTACTTAATTTTAATTCGCCTGAAATTCCCTCACTTAAGATCCACACCAGACATGTCAAAACTATTTTGCAGAATCTCTCAGTAGATAAGGCTCCTGGTCCAGATGAAATTCCTCCAATAGTACTTAAGAATTGCTCCTTGGTGCTCGCTCCTGTATTGGCAAAACATTTCCGTCTGTGTACTCATACCTCATGCTTCCCAGTACCCTGGAAAGAAGCAAACATCCATCCAGTTCCTAAAAAAGGTGCCGCTTCAGATCCATCAAACTACAGACCAATAGCTATAACTTCCACTCTTGGTAAAGTCTTTGAAATTATATTAAATAATCACATAATTAAGCATCTTGAGAATAATAAATTAATCAGTGATAGGCAATATGGTTTTAGACGATGTCGATCAACTGCAGACATGCTTTGCCTTCTTACGCATCAAATCAACCAAGCTACAGACCAACGTGGTGAAACACATACAATAGCACTGGATATATCAAAGGCATTTGATAGAGTCTGGCATCAATCCTTATTGTCGAAGATGTCACACTACGGCCTTGCATCATTAGTTCCACTAATTTCTTCTTATCTTCATAACAGAAAAATACGTGTAATGGTAGATGGCCTTTATTCTCAATTTCACTCAATAAATGCTGGTGTTCCCCAGGGATCAGTTCTGGCCCCAATTCTGTTCCTCATTCATATCAATGATCTCATATCTACCACTCATAATCCAATACATTCCTACGCAGATGACTCAACACTCCACAGTTCCTTCACATTTACCAATTCTTTCACCCAACCCGATCTTATAAATTCAAAAATAAACACTGCAATTTCTCTGAACCAGGACCTTTCTAGAATTAATGGATGGGGACAAAAGAATCTAGTTTCCTTTAATGCACAGAAAACCAAATACATTCAATTTTCTAACCGACAGAATCTCACTGACTCCCATATATTTTTTAATGATGTAAATATTCCCACTTCCCCTAGTATTGACATTCTCGGTGTAACATTAACTACTAACTTGAGCTGGACACATTATGTTAGAAGCATTGCTAAGAATGCCTCTAAAAAACTGGGACTCCTGTACAGAGTTCGATAATTCTTCACTGACGGGCAGTTGGCCGTGATATATAAAAGTCATGTGCGTTCTCAGATGGATTACTGTTCACCTCTGTGGGGTGGAAGTGGAGTGGTTGCATTGAGGCAGTTGGACAAAATTCAAAATAAAGCGATTAGATTAATCAATAACCCTGCAATCACACAGGACCTTCCTACATTATCCATACGAAGAAACGTTGCATCCCTTGCATTATTCTACAGATATTTTCACAGCAATTGTTCCGAGGAACTTGCTTCAATTGTGCCGCCTCTCCACATCTTTCCGCGTAGAACTAGGGCAGCTGAGAGCGCCCATGAATTTACACTTTCTCCTCCACAATGCAGAACTTCTGCTTATCAGAATTCATTTATCCCCAGAGCTACTACTCTTTGGAATTCACTTCCCTCGAATTGCTTTCCACAAACTTACAATCTGCAAATGTTTAAATCCAGTTGTTACAAACATTTTATGAATGGAGGATGCCTTTAGGCACATGGACCTTTTTGTTTTATCTGTGTTTTTCCTTCCTCCGTTCATTGTCTCTTTTAAAAAAAAAAAAAAAAAAAAAAAAAAAAAAAAACTAAGACAGGCTGGTAGTGGTGGTAATATGTTGGTGGTGGTGGTGGTGGTGGTGATTGATGATGGTGGTTGTGATGGTAGTGGTGCTGGTGATGGAGTAATATAACACACTGTATATTCTGTAAGCCAAACTAGTGGTGCGTGCTGGTGATGGTGGTGGTGGTGGTGAGTGTCGCAGTGCTGAATCTCCATATTATACGATGCTGCCTCATCTCACCAAGATATACAGAACCTTTAGCAAACAGACTGTATAACCATCTCAATATGTGTCGTGTGTCATAGTAAGTCATGATCAAAAATTGAATGTAATTTTCCAAATATTTTGTGTCGTAATTAACCCCTTCCGTACCGTCGACATACCGGTACTTTATTTTGTATTCTGGCTAATACTAATCAATTTTATTCAGCTTAGGAAGGATCTCTAGCAATTATGGGGCTTCGAACTTTCTCACTTAACCCTTTTACTAACACAGATCATTCTTAAGCTGTAAAAAATCATCTACATATATCTAGGATAATATTATAAAGACGCCGTCGGCACAGAAGAGGTTAACAAAAATAACACCAGTATTTCTGTGTTTTCGTAAGTAAATATACAGCTACGCTTTTAATGCGTATATCATGATAGGTTAAGTAAATATACAGCTACGCTTTTAATGCGTATATCATGATAGGTTAAGTAAATATACAGCTACACTTTTAATGCGTATATCATGATAGGTTAAGTAAATATACAGCTACACTTTTAATGCGTATATCATGATAGGTTAAGTAAATATACACCTACGCTTTTAATGCGTATATCATGATAGGTTAAGTAAATATACACCTACGCTTTTAATGCGTATATCATGATAGGTTAAGTAAATATACAGCTACGCTTTTAATGCGTATATCATGATAGGTTAAGGGGAGATATCCACTTGAAGGATTTTTTTCTGGACCCCTTTCTCCCTCATGTTTAGCCCCATTGCTTTTGAGATTTTAAGACGTTTGCTCTAGTAGTTTGGACATTTTAAGATATTTTGCCCTATTTCTGTCAATTTTAAGACCTTTCGTGCCATTAAAGTGTCGATTTGTTCCTGGTGAGCGATAGCGAGCCTGTAATTTAAGAGCAACCGGCCTCCGGCCGGGACATTTTTCTACCGAAAAATGTATAAATTTATCTTGAAAGGGGGTCTAGGGGGTGTAATGTTAAGCTTGATGAAAACGTAGGGAACAAACTAAATACCCCCCCTTAACCCTCTCACGACCATATGATGCAGAGGTTGCCTGATTAGTAATAAGAAATAGAGTTCTCTCACTCTTATAATTAGCTCTCCAAAATTAGTTTTCTGCCCACAGCTAACGCAAAGACAACTGCAGAGGTTAAAGTAACTAAACTAAAGGTTTATAAATACCCCTGATGGTAACAAAGGCTTTAAAGTATCCATAATAGGCTCAAAATTGCGTCAAGAACGTGAGAGCGTTAAGTATAGGCATGTGCAATTATAAATACGTCAATAAAATATTGATAGATCAAATGTCCATACTATGCTTAGTATGCTTAGTATGCCGTAGTATGCTTAGTATGCTTAGTATGCTTAGTATGCCGTAGTATGCTTAGTATGCTTAGTATGCTTAGTATGCTTAGTATGCCATAGTTCTAAAATAACGCCGACAAATTCTATATGGCAGTATATTCAATCAGACCACTTTGGTATAATAGTTAATAGATAATGTCACTTACATAATATATCGACATAATTTGCACTACAATGATAGCATATAATGTCAATTTTATGGTATGAGGGATATCTAGGCCCATCTATCTCCACATGTTTTTCTGTCCGCACCCGTCACTAGGTATTGATCACTGGTTCCTAGTGTCGTGTCCACAGAGAGAAAGAAAGAGGGGGGCGTCACTCCCCTCATGACGACAACACACTCCCTATTGGTGACAATCCCCCCCCCCCCCCCCCCACCCGACCTTGCGCGTTTAGGGCTATAACTAAGTTGGGTCTGTAGACAACGATATACAGTATATATATATATATATATATATATTTTTTTTTTTTTTTTTTTTTTTTTCTATGTGAGTGAGGCAGGCAAAAGGCAGAGCTGCCTGTATCGAGTGCCTCCCTGTGACGTTGACCACTCCGTTAGAACCGCATGGCTTGTCCTACAGTGACTCGCTAGTATCGCCAGGGCAGTGGATGGGGCTACAGTTTATGTATTAGAGTGTGCTTTATTTCATATGAAAGCTCGTGTCATGGGCAGTCCAGAAAGGCTCTTTGTTTTCGCCCATGTCAAGGCTTTATATATTTAATTGTAAAGTATATGTTTTGTCATTAACTAGTAATGATAGGATCTGGGAGAGAGAGAGGGAGTAGAACAGAGTGAGAGGGGGCGCGCAGTGTTTTTTGTCCCGCTCGATGACGTCACGGCTGGCTGCCTCGCGGGGGTTGGTGGAGAGGGGTCCTTACCATGCTGCTAGTGGCTGGACGACTTGCAACCGCTAGTTTCCCACGCGGCTCGAGTTAGTGCGAAGTATATATACTAGTTCCTCGCCACTCTCTCCCTCAGATCTGGTTTCTAGAACGCATCCATCTTTATCCCTTGCAACCTGTCCCCGCTCTTACCTGAGAATCTTTTCCTCGGCCTATCTCTCTCATTTTCCATATCTTTCACCACCTTTATTAACATTATATCCCCTCTGGTTAACTCTGCAAAATCAGCTTCATGCTGGCCAGTTGTATTGTGTGTTAAGGTCTGATATAACCTGTGTATGTTAGTTGTTAAGATAAGTGGATCACGAAGCATTGGTTGGCTTTCATATTGCTGCTTCCTTTAATTATTAGTGTTCTGCTGGATTAGATAATGCTAGACTAGGAGTCTGATATAAAAGGTATTGTTTCCTATGAGTGCTGGCTTTAGTTAAAAGCGGCACGACATACCTGAGAACTGGAGTTGATTGAGTAAATTCTAGTCTGTGTGCCATTGAGAGTAGAGCATGCACGAATGAGGGCTTTTTGCCTATACCATTCTGCACTGTTCTAGTCTCGATTGTTTGTCTTTGAGGTACGCCAGGAGAACGCTTAATACTTCGGTATTAAGGTTTCTCAAGAGAGCTACCCTTCATTATAACGTAATATTTGACGCACAGACTTGAGATTTGCACTAGGCTATGCAGCATGCCATGCGCACCAGTATCTCGTATCATTGACTCTAGCTAGACTTTATCAATCATAGTAGACATTAAGTATATTAACCTAATTACTCTTTTTATGCATACCCATTTATGATTACACAAGCATTTCGCAGCCTAGTTTGATGTATTGAGACACAAACGACTTAGGCTCTTTTTGTTGATAGGAATACTGCATTGTGGCGATTATTATTAGTGTTGTAGTGTTTAGGATATTCTTGGCTCCGACGGCATTATATATTCTGCCTTTTTGTGTGCATAGCCTGCACGAGCATTGTTCCGCTGCCTGCCTTTTTGGGTTCCATTTCCGATACGAGCATCTTTATAACATCTAACATTTAAAGAAGATTCCTTGTTAGTGTTGAAGGACTTTAGTGCACTTTCTTTCATGCAGGAGTGCCTGACATTTATTGATTAAAGTAACGTAAGCTGTAACTTCTCTTACCACCTTACTTTGTATACCATAACCAAGCACCTTCGGTTATAGGTAGTAATAGGCTGTTTTCACATAACATTAAGCCTAGAGTAGACGCACATTTATTGAGAGTTTGATAGCCTATTATTGCATATAGAACTCTGTAGAGTATTTGTGTTCTTTGTTCACTGGGAATATACTTCAGAGGTTGGAGCTAGCGCTTTCCGTTGTAACATTTATGCCATTACTAGTCCAATGAATAAGAGCCCTGATATATTTGAACCCCAGTCGTAACAAATGGCGACCTTACCTAGGATTTGGTGAACCTACATTTATTAGCAGGGAACATTTGTTGTTTTGGAGAATATTTTGCGGGGATCAGCAAGAATAAAAAAAATTTTGCAACATAGTATAGCCCTTGAGTATTTCCGAGAATTTTTGTGTGTATATCGAGGTATAAGAGTTTGGGGTGCTTCTTTTCTGAATATTGTGGTGAGAAATTTTTGTGAGCATCATGTCTTATACCGGATCAGAGGAGAATGGAGACACAGTACGTAATGTCGAGACTGAGGAACAGCAGTATGATGAAATGGTTAATCGGGTGAACTGTGAAGAGGATGCTAGGATATTTTTGCAATGGCCTGTTACTGCCGAGCGGTTGGAGGGTGTGGATCGGTACGGTCTTCAATGCCTGGCCACAGCTATCGGTCATGCGGTTACTAGCAGCATGACCAAGGATAACTTGATAACGTGTGTACTGGGCGGGGTGACTGGTGAGCGAGATGGGTTGAGTGCTCAGAGCCCTTCGGCCATGCTTCCCCTACACTCGACTCCCAGCCATCCCAGTGGTTTGCCGACCCCGGGTACGCTTCCGCAGTTGGGTGGTGACTGGCAGGGTGGGTTGCCCCTGGGGGGACCACCGGTAATTTCAAACATTGTAGCACCTTCACCTCCTCAAGGGTTGTCTCCAGAATTATTGCTTAAGCTCGAATTAGCTAAGCTTCAGCATCAGCAGCAATTAGAATTAGCCAGGATAGAAGAGAGAAAAACTATCAGTCAAGCAAAAATCCAAGCTGAGTCGACTAGGTACTGTGCCGACATGGACGTAGAGAAGTCGCGAGTAGAGGCAACGGGACAGCGACTTGGGGCTGGTAACCGTGTTCATGAGCAGTCTCTCTCGCACTTATTGAAACTGGTTCCGGTGTTTGATGAGAGTGGTGTAACAGAATTTTTCACACGCTTTGAGAAGAAGTGCCAGGAACACCAGTGGCCAGAGAATAAATGGGCAGCACTTGTATCCTCTAGATTAATAGGCAAGGGTCTTAAAGCCTATGATGCGTTACCTTTGGAGTTATGTATTGTGTATGAGGATCTCAAGGAGGCTGTCCTGAGGGCTTATGAACTGAAACCAGAAACGTACCGTTTGAAGTTCTGGGGTGTAACTAAGGGAAGAGATAGCACCTTTTTGGAACACGCCCGGGACTTGTCCGATGCTATGGGGAACTGGCTCCGATCGGAGAAGGTCACAACATTTGATGAAATTAAGCAGTTAATGATGTTGGAGCAGTTCTTTAAGAGCACGGGCGGTGATCTAACTTTGAACTTAAAGGAGAAAAACCCAAGAACTCTAGTAGAAGCAGCAGAAATGGCTGATCTACGGCTGTCGTTGATTCGGGGTTGCGGGTCCTCACAGAAGTACGATGCAAGTGCTAGGGACCGTTATCCTCCCCCTCCCCGTAGCAACGACACATTTAAACAAAAGAGCAATGAAACTAAAACTGAATTCAAACCTAACCCCACGCCGTATAAAAAAAGTCAGGGGCCTGTTACATCACAGTATAAGCCGAAACCGAAATTTATGTGTTTTAAGTGCCACAAGGAGGGTCATAAGGCAAATGAGTGCCCTAGTCGACCTCCTCCGGCAGCCGTGTCTTTTGCTCACGGCATTGGAGTGTTCAAGAGGACATCGGAGTTTGTTAGAGGCATTTCTTCCGAGGTAAATACACTGCCAGTGCAGAAGGATCCGGAAGGCTTATTCCCTGTCCGTGATGCCTTTAGTGACCACAGGGGACTCGGTTGTGTGGAGTGGGGGGGTAGAAGACATGAGGTGAGAATTTTGCGTGACACTGGGGCATCGCAAACACTGTTGAGAAATTTCATAAGAGAGAAACTGGTAAACTGGTAAAACTGGTAAACCTGTAAATACGGCGCGGGTGGTTGTGGTTCAGGGAGTTAATGCAACAAGGTCATACCCGCTTGTAAGAATGAAGATGGAGGTTGATGGTGTGACTCGTGACCTGGATGTAGGAATTGTGGAGAAGTTACCTGTTGGGGGCGTCGACCTCCTTCTCGGCAACGACTTTGCGGGGCCTACCTCTGAGGCTCCACCCTTGGTCGTTGCCGAGAAGCCGGCCGACGTGAGTAGGGAGGAGCAGGAGTGGGTTGAGAAGTGTCGGGGGCAACCTATGGCATGTGTTGTCACCCGTTCCCTTGCATCCAGGGGGTCACATTCTGGTCAACAGTCTTTAGATCAGCGGAGGAAGGGTACCGAGAAGGGGTTGAAAGTTGATGCGGTTGAGAGTTCAGTATCAGCGGACATTCTCGGGGACTCATTATTAGGACCAATTTTCGAGTCTAGAGAAGACCCATTAACTGTTCCTGGGAAGGCAGTGGATGGGCTTAAAAAGACGATGAGACAGCAACGGTACGCAGAGAGAGAGCAACGGGAGGCCAAATTTAATGTAGGAGGGGGGCATGAGTTGTTTCGCAAACACTTGGATAGGCTTGCTCCTTCGGACATTCGTAAGTTGCAATTGGAAGACCCGGAGGTTCTTGGATGTGGTACCGGTGCTGTCGAGTTGGAGGAGGACAGTGATGCACAGTCGGGAGATTTTTTTTTCATAGATGGCATATTATATCGGCGATTCCAAGATCCGCAGAGGAATTGGGAGGGGGGGTCAGGAGAGGTAGACCAGCTGGTCGTGCCAAGGGTTTGCAGGGAAAGCCTACTTAGGTTGGCCCATGATGTACCACTGGCGGGACATCTGGGTGTCCGTAAGACGGTTGCAGCCTTGGGGAAATTATTTTGGTGGCCTGGTCTGAGAGCACAAGTTATGTCATGGGTGGCAATGTGTGATGTGTGTCAGAGGGTTGGCAAACCGAATCAGAGCATTCCTAAGGCGCCGTTACACCCCATTCCTGTCAGTGGGCCTCCCTTTAGTAAGGTTATAGTGGATATGGTTGGCCCCCTTCCCCCTACAAGTGCCGGAAACAAGTTTCTCCTGACCATCATGGATGTAGCAACAAGGTACCCTGACGCTTACCCTATGAGAAATGGGTCAGTGAAGACGGTGGTCCGAAACTTGCTAGTGTATTTTTCCCGGTATGGTTACCCGCAGGAGATTCAGTCAGACCAAGGA
The DNA here is from genome assembly GCA_037953745.1 of Lithodes maja. Taxonomy (NCBI): domain Eukaryota; kingdom Metazoa; phylum Arthropoda; class Malacostraca; order Decapoda; family Lithodidae; genus Lithodes; species Lithodes maja. The sequence continues at coordinate 56,103 of JBAKBP010006482.1, read as the reverse complement.
TCCAACTTCACTTCTAACCTCTTTGTTCAAACTATGCAGCAGCATGGGATTGTTACGGTTGTGTCATCTGCGTATCATCCGGAGAGCCAGGGTGTGTTAGAGCGATGGCACTCAACCTTAAAATCTATGCTTCGTTGTTATTGCTTTGAGAATGGGAAAGATTGGGATCTTGGCCTGCCATATGTTTTGTTTGCTGCACGGGAGGTACCTGGGGAAAGTTTGGGATTCAGCCCTAATGAGCTCGTCTTTGGACACCGTGTCAGAGGGCCTCTCCATATGGTTAAAGAAATATGGGAGGGTGCAGAAAAACCTTGTTCTATGCTCAAGTATGTCCTCGACAGTCGGGAACGGATGTTGCGCAGTCTGGAGTTGGCTGGCCGTAATTTGACTAGCTCTCAGGCCCTCATGAAGGACAGGTACGACCTCAAGGTTAAACTCAGGGAGTTTCACGTGGGTCAGGAGGTGTTGATTCTACTGCCCCTTGTAGGTCACCCCTTATCCGCGAAGTACACTGGTCCTTATAGGGTGGTTGAGAAGCTATCGGACCTGGATTACTTGGTAGCCACTCCAGACAGACGTAAGCGCAATTAGTAATGTCACGTTAATCTTATGAAGGAGTATGTGAGGCACCCCCCTGAGCCTCTCCCTGTGCCTGTGATGACGTTTAGCAGTCAAGGTGGAGAAGGAGAACGGGACAGTCAAGCTCAGGTGGAGGATAACTGGGATCATCATGTCTCTGCGAACCAGTGGGCGGGGAACACAAACCAGGCGGCTCAGGAAGCGTTGCAACACTTACCTGAGCATCAGCGGGTGGCTGTGGAGCGCCTGTTTGGTTCATACCCCTCTGTTTTCGCGGAGCACCCAGGCCTCACTACCCTAGAGGTGCACGACGTGGACGTGGGAGACCACCCACCTTTCAAGTCAGTTCCCTATAGGGTGCCCCCTATTAAACTGCCGGCCCTCCGGGCGGAGTTGGAGTATATGTTAACAAGGGGGCTGATTGAGAAGGGGGTGGTGAAGTGGACATCTCCCGTCACGCTGCAACCAAAACCGGATGGTAAGGTGCGATTCTGTGTAGACTACAGACGGTTAAACGGTTTGACGCCCACCAACCCATACCCTCTTCCTCGGGTCGACGACTGTGTGGACAAGATAGGCAATGCAAAGTACCTAACCAAGGTGGACTTGGTTAAGGGATACTGGCAGGTGCCCTTGTCCGAACGAGCGAAAGAGGTATGTGGTTTTGTGGTGGATGGTGCTACCTACCGCTGTAACGTTATGCCTTATGGTCTAAAGAACGCACCCGCTACCTTTCAGAGTTTGATGAATGATATAACGAGAGACATTCCTAATTGCACAGTATACCTCGACGATGTTATTATCTATGACAACAGCTTTACGAGTCATTGTGAGCACGTAGAACTCCTGTTCAAGAGGCTTAGTGAGGCTGGCTTGGTGGTCAACCTGGCAAAGTGTGATTTCGTGCGGGCGTCCGTGCAGTATCTTGGGTTCATGGTGGGGTTGGGTCAGGTATGCCCCCCACAGAACAAGATAGCTGCGATTGATCACTTTCCCCGGCCGGCCACCAAGAAGCAGATCATGAGGTTCTTAGGTATGATCGGATACTACAGACGCTTCATTAAGGGGTACTCTACCGTGCTAGCACCTCTGACAGATCTTTTAGCGAAGGATAAGAAATTCAAATGGGCGCCTGAGTGTGAGAAGGCATTTAGCGTAGTAAAACACCTGTTGTGCACTCACCCGATCCTCAGGGCCCCTGACTTTAGCCTACCTTTCCAACTAGCAACGGATGCTAGTGGTGTGGGGGCTGGTGCCGTCCTTATGCAAAAGGACGATGATGGGCTGGAACATCCTGTTAGTTTCTACTCGAAGAAGTTCAATTCAGCCCAAAAGAACTACTCTGTTGTCGAGAAAGAGCTGCTGGCAATTGTACTTGCACTGAGGCATTTCGAGGTCTATGTTCCAGCCTATGGTCCAGTCGTTGTAATTTACACAGATCATCACCCTCTCAAGTTTTTGAACCAGTTTCACAATCGGAATATGAGGCTGACCAGGTGGTCGCTAATGTTACAAGAATATAACCTGGACATACGCCATATTGCCGGTTGTGACAACGTGATTGCAGATTGTCTTTCGAGGGTAGATGATCCTGGGTAGATTGACACACGGGTAGCCTCCTGCTTTAGTTTGAATAGTATTTTGCGCTTGGTGCTTGTTGGCTCGCGGTTGTAGCCCAGCGTATTGGGTCGTAAAGCAGGAGTTGAGCGTTTGGTATAGAAGAAAAAACTAGGCTTGCCCCTATAGTGCAGCCGAAATAAACAAATTAAAAACATAAAAATCAAATAAAAAACTTTCTTTGATAGTTGAATTTTTTCAGTATGTTATAGCAGTAATTCTGAGTTGCACTCCTCTCAGAATGCTGGGCTAGAGAAGCTCGCTCTTGAGGAGCATAACTACATATAATTTAACCTATTGTGTTGGGAGGGTTATAATTTTGAAAAGAATGTTTTGTTGAAGAACTGTGCCAGATATTTTACTGCCGCTGGGTGATGGGAAGTGGAGATATAGCATGGGTTCTAACCATCAGATTTTTGTGAGCCTTGGGGCCTCTGAGAAAAATCTTGGGGGGGGTGTGACGTTGACCACTCCGTTAGAACCGCATGGCTTGTCCTACAGTGACTCGCTAGTATCGCCAGGGCAGTGGATGGGGCTACAGTTTATGTATTAGAGTGTGCTTTATTTCATATGAAAGCTCGTGTCATGGGCAGTCCAGAAAGGCTCTTTGTTTTCGCCCATGTCAAGGCTTTATATATTTAATTGTAAAATATATGTTTTGTCATTAACTAGTAATGATAGGATCTGGGAGAGAGAGAGGGAGTAGAACAGAGTGAGAGGGGGCGCGCAGTGTTTTTTGTCCCGCTCGATGACGTCACGGCTGGCTGCCTCGCGGGGGTTGGTGGAGAGGGGTCCTTACCATGCTGCTAGTGGCTGGACGACTTGCAACCGCTAGTTTCCCACGCGGCTCGAGCTAGTGCGAAGTATATATACTAGTTCCTCGCCACTCTCTCCCTCAGATCTGGTTTCTAGAACGCATCCATCTTTATCCCTTGCAACCTGTCCCCGCTCTTACCTGAGAATCTTTTCCTCGGCCTATCTCTCTCATTTTCCATATCTTTCACCACCTTTATTAACATTATATCCCCTCTGGTTAACTCTGCAAAATCAGCTTCATGCTGGCCAGTTGTATTGTGTGTTAAGATCTGATATAACCTGTGTATGTTAGTTGTTAAGATAAGTGGATCACGAAGCATTGGTTGGCTTTCATATTGCTGCTTCCTTTAATTATTAGTGTTCTGCTGGATTAGATAATGCTAGACTAGGAGTCTGATATAAAAGGTATTGTTTCCTATGAGTGCTGGCTTTAGTTAAAAGCGGCACGACATACCTGAGAACTGGAGTTGATTGAGTAAATTCTAGTCTGTGTGCCATTGAGAGTAGAGCATGCACGAATGAGGGCTTTTTGCCTATACCATTCTGCACTGTTCTAGTCTCGATTGTTTGTCTTTGAGGTACGCCAGGAGAACGCTTAATACTTCGGTATTAAGGTTTCTCAAGAGAGCTACCCTTCATTATAACGTAATATTTGACGCACAGACTTGAGATTTGCACTAGGCTATGCAGCATGCCATGCGCACCAGTATCTCGTATCATTGACTCTAGCTAGACTTTATCAATCATAGTAGACATTAAGTATATTAACCTAATTACTCTTTTTATGCATACCCATTTATGATTACACAAGCATTTCGCAGCCTAGTTTGATGTATTGAGACACAAACGACTTAGGCTCTTTTTGTTGATAGGAATACTGCATTGTGGCGATTATTATTAGTGTTGTAGTGTTTAGGATATTCTTGGCTCCGACGGCATTATATATTCTGCCTTTTTGTGTGCATAGCCTGCACGAGCATTGTTCCGCTGCCTGCCTTTTTGGGTTCCATTTCCTATACGAGCATCTTTATAACATCTAACATTTAAAGAAGATTCCTTGTTAGTGTTGAAGGACTTTAGTGCACTTTCTTTCATGCAGGAGTGCCTGACATTTATTGATTAAAGTAACGTAAGCTGTAACTTCTCTTACCACCTTACTTTGTATACCATAACCAAGCACCTTCGGTTATAGGTAGTAATAGGCTGTTTTCACATAACATTAAGCCTAGAGTAGACGCACATTTATTGAGAGTTTGATAGCCTATTATTGCATATAGAACTCTGTAGAGTATTTGTGTTCTTTGTTCACTGGGAATATACTTCAGAGGTTGGAGCTAGCGCTTTCCGTTGTAACATTTATGCCATTACTAGTCCAATGAATAAGAGCCCTGATATATTTGAACCCCAGTCGTAACAGAGTTGGCCCAGAGTTGAAAGAGTGACAGGGCCAAAATCAAGGGAAGTTCGAGCCAAAATGCCTGGACACACGGATTTTGAAGCAATTTAAGTCATAGGAAGAGGGAAAGACGGATTCTGTGAGAGAGTTCCACAGCTCACCTGTTGAATAAAAGAAAGTCTGAGAGTAACGTTTCACTCTTGGGTTGGAGAGTTGCAGAGGGTAGGGGTGGGATTGTGTTGCAAGACGGGTACTACGTACCCTACGTAGAGGAGGTAGTATACACTGGGAGAGCCCTGAGGAACACTGATGATTATAGTAGCAATAGAATAGCGAGAGAGATGCAACATTGTGGCACAAGAGAGATTACAAAGAGTTTGTGAGTGGACGAAAGGCTTTCCTTTCTATTTTATCTAGGAGTGCGGTGTGAGAGGATCCTTCCCACACATGTGAACGATACTCAATACAAGGACGCAGTGCCCCTGTACAGAGCAAGAAGCTGTGCAGGGGTATATAATATATATATATATATATATATACACAGTATATACTGTATATACTGTAGGGCCTATATATGTATATATATATATATACATATTAGAATTACCCGCCAAAATACGGTACAAGTGCATAATATAGATATATAAAACTAAATTCAACGAAATAATTTATCATCATAAACTCTCATATTTGCTGTATTTCTACTATGTTTCGAATTTACGGCTTCAACTTCCTTATAGCCTAAAACTCGCCCTTTCACTCTTTCAACTCTGAGGAAGGCATTCGTCAGAGGCAGTTCTACTTTTTGTCTCTCTCATCCACATTGAAAAAGTAAAATACAATTCATAGGCTGTCTGACTCTACTATCCTCCAAGAATTAAAGACCACCAACCTTGAAGCTGTGAAAGCGAGACACGGACTTTTTGCACTTTTGCACCCGACCTTACCTCAATGTGGGACGGGGGGGGGGGATGACAGAGAGAGAGACTATATTTTTTCATTTTTTGTTTTCTGTTTTGAGGCAAGGAAGCCGAGCCGACGATGCTGACTCGGAAAGGATGTATTATAATTATTGCATCGTCGGCGGTGTTACCTTTTTCCCGGGGTACATTGATGGTGTGTATTATTTTTTCCACCTTTTCATGTTTTCTTTTTGTGGGATGGGAGATCTTGTTGTTGACAATCTCGTCTCTTCATAATTTGTTCACAATTTCATAGATTTTTTTTCACAATTTCATAGATATAGTTGTCGTGAGCCGTGGCATTTTTTTTTTTTTTTTTTTTTTTTTTTTTTAAGAGACAATGAACGGAGGAAGGAAAAACACAGATAAAACAAAAAGGTCCATGTGCCTAAAGGCATCCTCCATTCATAAAATGTTTGTAACAACTGGATTTAAACATTTGTAGATTGTAAGTTTGTGGAAAGCAATTCGAGGGAAGTGAATTCCAAAGAGTAGTAGCTCTGGGGATAAATGAATTCTGATAAGCAGAAGTTCTGCATTGTGGAGGAGAAAGTGTAAATTCATGGGCGCTCTCAGCTGCCCTAGTTCTACGGGGAAAGATGTGGAGAGGCGGCACAATTGAAGCAAGTTCCTCGGAACAATTGCTGTGAAAATATCTGTAGAATAATGCAAGGGATGCAACGTTTCTTCGTATGGATAATGTAGGAAGGTCCTGTGTGATTGCAGGGTTATTGATTAATCTAATAGCTTTATTTTGAATTTTGTCCAACTGCCTCAATGCAACCACTCCACTTCCACCCCACAGAGGTGAACAGTAATCCATCTGAGAACGCACATGACTTTTATATATCACGGCCAACTGCTCGTCAGTGAAGAATTCTCGAACTCTGTACAGGAGTCCCAATTTTTTAGAGGCATTCTTAGCAATGCTTCTAACATAATGTGTCCAGCTCAAGTTAGTAGTTAATGTTACACCGAGAATGTCAATACTAGGGGAAGTGGGAATATTTACATCATTAAAAAATATATGGGAGTCAGTGAGATTCTGTCGGTTAGAAAATTGAATGTACTTGGTTTTCTGTGCATTAAAGGAAACTAGACTCTTTTGTCCCCATCCATTAATTCTAGAAAGGTCCTGGTTCAGAGAAATTGCAGTGTTTATTTTTGAATTTATAAGATCGGGTTGGGTGACAGAATTGGTAAATGTGAAGGAACTGTGGAGTGTTGAGTCATCTGCGTAGGAATGTATTGGATTATGAGTGGTAGATATGAGATCATTGATATGAATGAGGAACAGAATTGGGGCCAAAACTGATCCCTGGGGAACACCAGCATTTATTGAGTGAAATTGAGAATAAAGGCCATCTACCATTACACATATTTTTCTGTTATGAAGATAAGAAGAAATTAGTGGAAATAATGATGCAAGGCCGTAGTGTGACATCTTAGTAGATGTCAGTAGAGTGTCGGCTGCTGATCAAAGGGTCGGCGGATCGAGCCTGCACTGTCAAAATGTTATTGGTAGATGTCAAGCCCGGGTAACTTGACCTAGCGAATCGTGACAAACGCCTAATGTTCATGGCCACCCCTTCTCGGGAATTACGACGTCTGGAAAAACAAAAAAAACGTTTCAAGTGTCATGATGGATTTTTTGTCTTCTTCTGTTGTGGGAAATTACATTTTCTTGTTGAAAATCTGCTCGTTTCTATGATATTTCCACGACGTCATGGACACATATTCGTGCATCAGGATCCATTTCTCTCCGGCAGATGATCCTCGAAGACCACAAGACTATACCCCATTCTGAGATTTCGTTATTTTCCAGTATATTAGGTGATAATGTTGACAATTATCTCCATTATTATTTCGTGTTAACCCCTTCTGTACCGGCGACGTATTTTAAAGTTTAGTCTAGCTCTATTCAGATGAGTTTATGCAGATTAAGAAGGATCTGGGATAGTAAATATGGTTAGGTGAGATAGTTCGAAGTCTGTTAATTATTGCAGGTCCTTGTTGAACTGCATACAATCGTCTAATAGTGGCCAGAATAAAATTTAAACGACGTTGCCGGTACAGAAGGGGTTAAAGGTGTTAAATTTGCCATCACCTAAAATAACACCAACTAAAGCACTCTTACATAATGCTCAAAAACTGGGACAAAAATAAAATTAAAGTGTAAAGTATAAACGTCTAAAAAGTATGCCTAGTGGACAAATCTATCCTATTAAATTGGACCTGTCGCTGTTATTTATCTCGGTAATGTTGAGGGTCACGTGATCTTGTTGACAAATATCTGGTGCCAATCATTACCACCAGATCCACAGTGTTAGTTTAAGACATTATCATAGTTGCTTACTCAGTCCAATCAAAATACCTTAAGGGGGTACTACTCGAGTTTTGGGCTATTGATTCATTTATTAATTTATGTTTTAGTTGTCTAGCTAGATCTCCATCAAGCTTGGGAAAACACTCCCTAGGAACCCCCCCCCCCCCCACCCCCCTTCAAGTTAAATTTGTACATTTTTCGATAGCTTTCGGCCAATTCCTCTTAAAATTACAGGCTCACTGTTGCTCGGCAGGAAAAAATCGACACCTACATGGCACGCAAGGCCTTGAAATTGACAATGAAATGTTGCGAAAGGTCTCAAAATCGCCAAACTAACGGAACGAACGTCTTATAACCTCAACACGAATATGCTAAACATGAGGGAAAAGGGGGTGCACAAAACGCTAGTACTACCCTCTTAAAGTGAAAGTGAAGCTCTCCTCGGGTGCTAATGGTGGTGGCGTTTGTCCTGATGTCAGCCGTACCTTCGTCAGCACTCGTCAGCACCAGATACTGTCAGCACACACGCACACGCACACGCACACGCACACACACTACATATAGACAAAACAAAAATTATAATGTGATCCTTCCCCCTTAGGTCTCTCCCTCTCTCTCTCTCTCTTGCTCTCTCTCTCTCTCTCTCTCTCTCTCTCTCTCTCTCTCTCTCTCTCTCTCTCTCATATAAGATAGTAGATTACCTCGAATCAAACAACCTAATCAAAAATAGTCAACACGGCTTTAGATCAAATAAGTCATGCCTAACAAATTTGATTGAATTTTATAACAAACTACTATTCACATATAACGACATGACGAAATCACTAGATATAATCTTCTTGGACTTTCAAAAAGCTTTCGACAAGGTGCCTCACCGAAAACTATTGGCTAAACTGGAGAGGATAGGTATCAAAGGTGAAATTCATTCTTGGATAAAAAATTGGCTTACAGGCAGAAGACAGAGAGTGGTGATAAATGGAGTGAAATCGGAGTGGGAGCCTGTCACTAGTGGAGTTCCACAGGGTTCAGTCCTTGGACCGGTCCTGTTTCTCATTTACATTAACGATATTGATGTAGGGATAAACAACACCATTTCCAAATTTGCCGACGATACAAAAATAGGAAATACAGTCCTGAACGAAGATGATTGAAATGCGTTGCAATCTGATTTAAACAAAATATCAGAGTGGGCGAAAAAATGGCAGATGCCCTTCAATGTCGATAAATGTCAGGTGCTGCAGGTTGGTAGCAGAAATATGAAATACAAATACGAAATGAATGGCAAACAAATAAAAACCGCAACGGTAGTAAAAGACCTAGGGGTACTAATATCTGAAAACCTAAAAACTTCCGACCAATGTATAGCAGCTGCAAATAAGGCAAACATAGCATTGGGCTTTATTAAACGAAAATTTACGTATAAACATGAAAACGTAATAGTGCCACTGTTCAAAAGTATGGTGAGGCCCCACCTTGAATATGGTGTGCAGTTCTGGTCACCTTATCTGATCAAGGACATTGTAAGACTCGAGTCAGTACAGCGTAGAGCGACGAAGATGATACCCTCATTAAGAAATAAACCATATGAAGAAAGACTTAAACGATTGAACCTGTTCTCATTAAAAAAGAGGAGGTTGAGGGGTCAGCTTATTGAGTGCTTTAAGATACTAAAAGGTTTCGACAAAGTCGATGTAAATGCACTATTCACATTAAACAATACTAATCAAACTCGGGGAAATGGAATTAAATTAAAAACCAAAAAGGCAAACCTAGATGTCACAAAGAGTTTCTTCACCTACAGTGTGGCGACAGAGTGGAATAAACTACCAGCGAGAGTGGTGGAGAGCGACACAATAAACGCTTTCAAGGGAAGGCTTGACCTCTATCTGCAGAGGGCTGGGGTGATGTGAAAAAAAAAAAAAAAAAAAAAAAATGTATGTAGTGTATGTGTGTGCACTGTACAGTATGTGTATATATACTGTATATATATGTATGTATGTATGTGTATGTGTGTATATGTGTGTACCGGTGTATATATGTATATATATGTATATATGGTGGAGTGGTCTTGCCACTGGCCTGGTAATCCAAAGGTCCCGGGTTCAAATCCCGATGTATCAATGGGAAGATATTATTGGGATGGAATTTGTGCTGTACCTAGTATCAGTGCATTACCACAAGCCACCGAAACGTCAATAAAATACCCTCATTGTTCCCTGATTAAATAGCACTGTATGAATATTCCCATATTCAAAATATGCTTAAAGGGGTGCAATGCCTGGTGAGTTATCTGCTCAACAGGTGGCGTTGTGTGTGTGTGTGAGAGTCCGAGTGTAGGGGGTGAGACAGTGAAGCACGGGAACGAGATGGCTTCAGAGATGGGGTCGTTTCGGGCCATGAGTGAGCACCGTGCCTCATGTGAAGGCAAGATGGCAGGTGCTCGTTGTACTCTACGTGCTTCACATGTCTCACTCCCTAGACTGGAACAAGACCTCACGGGCTTCACTGTTCATTGTAAAGCGGTGAATGTTAAGGCTCTCAGCCTATGCCCGAGAGGAAGTAAGTTGGAATATAGAAAAAAAAATATATATATATATATATATATATATGCATATATGCATATATAGTTTGTAAGGCCAGACTGCCTAGTAAGGACATTGAGGTCTGTGTGGTCTGTGTATCTATGTAGCTCTATGTAGCTCTCTCTCTCTCTCTCTCCTTCAACATGTCTTTTCTATGTCACGCCATTGTCTCGCAAGGACGGGTATTTGACGGTCACGTATCAGAAAGATCATAGGAGCAAACACAATTGAGAGAGAGAGAGAGAGAGAGAGCAGAGAGAGCAGGATGAAGAGTGGCACATGGTCGTGGCTAAGAGAGAGAGAGGCCATGGTATAGCAACCAGTGGGAGAGGGAAGAGAATATTAACACAGTCATATCCGGGTTCAAGGAAGGACACATATATTAACCAATACGCATTTCAGGGAAGGACATCTATAATTTATGAGGAGATGGGTCGTTTTTCCAGCCCCCCTTTTTCCTCATGCTTAGCCCTATTAGAATGGCGATTTTAAGACCTTTTGCACCTTTTTTGTGTCAATATTAAGACTTTTCGTGTAATTTAGGTATCGATTTGTTTTCTTGGCGAACGATAGCAAGCCTGTAATTTAGGAAGATCCAGCCTTCGAAATGTTTCTATCGAAAAATGTACATATATATCTTGAAAGGGTGACCCTGGGGTTGTTATTTTAAGTTTGATGGAGGTCTAAGCAGGAAACGAACACAATCCTACATAAATTAAATTGACGACCAATATCCCTCCTTAACCCATAAGCATTTCAGGGAAGGACATCTATAATTTAACTCCTACGCATTTCAGGAATAGACATTTATAATTTTGGAGGGATTTCGGGGGAAAGGTATAGTTCGAAGCAAACAGAATTATCTTGCAAAATGCAATGGCACCGAAATAATTATTAACAATGCTATAAAGGATTTTGTGGATCGTCTAAACCGGACCTGTGACATCATAGGAGTGTAAGTCCACCATCCAGTCCACGATGAGGATACTGGTGTGACGTCACTATGGCGTCACTGGTCTGGTATAGACGATCCACAAAATCCTTTACACCATTGTAAATAATTATTTCAGTGCCATTGCATTTTACAAGATAATTATGTGCAGGTTGGCGATTAAATTATTCCATGTTTATCTCAACCCATGCAAAAGACCGCAGCCTCTACTCCCTCCACCACCACGCTGTTCGGAGGTTCTGTGGACTCTCGTAACTTGCAGGGTTACCAAATCAAGTCCTCTAGATAGTAAATAAATGACGGAAATCGCTACACTAATGGCACAATCTTGTTACGACCGGGCACTCGGGTACACTAGGGCTCTTACACAGGACTCGAGTATGGCTCGCTGCCACAACGGAAACACACGATCCCAACCCCAGAGTACTGCCAGCCGAACAAAAAACGCCACTACCCTCCAGAGTTCTATCTGCTATAACGGGGTATACAAGAACTCGGTACTAGCGTTTCACACAACAGACTAATAACAAGACGGGAGTTATCTAGTCTGGTCAACAATCAAATAAAGAAGAAAGTACTACAACACTAAAGAATAGTGTTGGCCGAAGCCGAAGTAATCCACCCTTGAACTAAGAACTTAAGAAGTCCTCCACCCTCTACTTCGGATCGGCACTATTACGTTACGTTAAACAATAGTCCTCGAGCATCAAGCAAGGAATCTTCTGATAAGTTAGATGCTTCTCGAATACTCGTAAGAAGTAAGTATCGGATTTTGAACAGCAATTTAATGAATAACTCACTGGTAATTAAAGGCTTTAAATTGACATAAGAAGAATTATAAGAATAAGAATAAGCAATAGGATATGGCAAACATTAAGAAGAAGTACTCCGACAATGCACTGGCAATAGCCTACTAAGATTGTGCTCGTGGGCCACTAATCTCTGAAGTAGCTAAGCGTGCCACACATGAAATCAATAGTGCTTAAACAATAATATACATAAGGAGAAGCTTCAATACTATGCTGTATCTGCTGGTCGAGCAAAGTCTAGCTGGGATATCTAAGGTTAAGAGACAATGGCTGAGCAAGCGGCTCGTAGCCTAGCGAGGTCCTTAAGACTGTGCGGCCAAATTACGGTAATTGACGGGATGCTCTCTTGAGAGATCCAGATCACTAGTATCTGGTTCTCTCCTGGCGATCCTCTCAAAGTCAAGCAAATGAGATAGCACAGTGTTGGGTGGCACAGGCAAAAGCCCTCACTCGCAACACAGTGCTAAACTCCCACGGTACACAGTCAGAAAGACCACCTAGGCGTTCCACGTCTCCGTTGCAATTGTACTGGTTCAACCGCAACCTAGTACTCATAGGAAATCACAACTCAGAAACCCTATCCCAGTCTAGCATTGCCTAAACCAGCAGAAAACAGGAACATGAATAATCGCACACAGGGAAATGCATATACGAGTGCAACAAACATCAATCAATCCTATTCTAGTTAACCCTTCCAAAAATAGGCTATCTAACAGGCACTTATCTCGTGAGAACTCAAGCGATAATACTTTGGCTGACTAAATCTGCACCAAAGGGGTCATGGAGGTTAAACAGGGACGAGAAGAGAAGAAGATAGGCTGTTCAGAGAGTAGAGAAAGTTCACATCAGTCGGAAGAATATGGATAGTTGCAAGGGATATGAGAGGTCGCTTTGCCTGATGAGTTCTGATGGCTGGTGGCACGAACCTCTCTTTTTATACTCGGCCCTCTAGCGGCATATCTCAAACTACTTAAGGACCGCCCACTGGCAATCATGACGTCATATTCTCTCTCAATCTGGGATCGACAAAGAACTTCCCACGCGCTGAAAGGGAGGAAGGGAGGAGGGAGGAGGGAATTAGGCCTATCTGCCCGCGTGGCGCACTCACTGGTCCCCGTTACGTAATATCTCTCTCTCTCTCCTCTCATCATTACATATAAGTCCCACACACAATACTTATAGTCCATGAGCCAAGACCCGAATTTTGGGATATCGGTACCACCCGGGGTGACTAATTCTCTTAGGTGTTTTTAGCTTGCTACATGTCTCTAGTTTATGTTTTGATATGATAGCCCTTGCACATTGGTAGCTTAATGGTCGTTATCACTTCTTGAATAGACATACCCTACCGAAAATTCCGAATTTTTTTAAAATGTCAAATTTGGGGACAGGAATGCCTAAATGTCAACAAAATGCATATAGTAATTGTCACATTTAATACAAGTCCTGTAAATACACACTAAGCATGCCATGGGCTTGTACATACTATTATGGCAAATTACTACTCCTAAATATCATCTACATCAGACTCGGAATCTGACTGTTGTGCCACCGGCTCTTCTTCAATAGCCTTGTTCTGACATGTCTATAACCTGCACATGTCCGTGCATTTTAGACCATTGCTGAGGCAAGTACACTTAGGGAGTTCGCATGACCGCACACACTTGCAAGACAGTAGCTGCATAACAGCATCTGGTGCTGGTGAGCCTCGCATCCAGTTGACGGCAAGCTTACCGTCCTCATCTGTCATCCAACCGCAGTCTGTTGGGTTCGCAACAAATGGCTGGCTCTGAAGACTTCTCCTCCAGATCGCAGCCTGGTAGTTTGCACGCAGTGCATGCATGAAGAGGCAGTCCTCACAAGGAGGGAGTTGACTTGACTCTACCTCTCCACGTCTTGCACAGAACAGCTCATACCGAAGCTTGTTTACCTTAGTTGTGTGGGTAGATGGTAGGTACATGTGGCAGGTGATTTCCTGTAGCTTCTCAAAGAGTTCAGGAGACACTTCCCATGAGCGTCCAAGTTCGTGAAAAGCATCCTGGTATGTCTTGTCCATCTTCACCTGCTTGAGTGTCGTCATCTTCCCTCGGCCAGCGAATGCACTGACGGTATCACAGCCTGTAAAGGCATGCATACCAATCAATGAATCACACACGCTGCCTCCCAGTGTGCGGCTCAGTGTGGTGATATCCAGGAATCTTGTCCGGTTCTTCGTCCCGCACTTCTGGAACAGATGGGATGGGATCTTGTGGCACATGCCAAGACACAACACCATGACGTCTGTATCTTCTGCAGTGATGATGACAGACTTGTTCCCAGATTCTGCTGCATGAAGTGCATGGAGAAGAAGGCGTGTGTCTGCTTCTTCTTGAGTTGACTTAAGCTCAGGAGCCTCTTCCCACTGCTCTTTGGTGATCTTGAAGCAGCGCTGCTCACATGTGACATACAGCTCCTTGTCCTTGAGCTTCTCCCTGTGCTGTGGTGCCTTCCATTCTTCTACCAAGAACTTGATAAGACTTGCCTTGTTGGAGGAACTACCGAGTAACTTTCTCCACTGCTGGATGTTGTGCCCAGGTTGAATGTTCTTGAAATGAATTCCTGTGCCTGCACTTCTTTTGGCTCGTTCTGCATCCTTGATGGATGTCTCCTTGTAGATATCAAACACAACATCAATGCGCCTGCTCTTAGCACCTTCATGAACAGCGTGACTCAGTGCTGTACCTGCAAGCTGTGAAAAAGTTTTGTCGTTTCCCTTCAGTTTGTGGACCAGGCTCATCCCATCAATTATGGTAGCAGAGGGCTCGGGTATCACTTCTGCAGGAGAAACATTCCTCTCTAACTCCTTTGCTAGGGCAGCCTTGTTGGTCTTGCGGAGAGACCCATCACCGCTGGCAAGTGCCCAAGGCAAAGGCCCAAGGGGATGAGCCAAGACATCACTCATTTTGAGCTTTCTGTTCTCGGCAACAAGGATCATCTGGCCAAATAGGTTCCTGTCAGCCTTTAAGATAGCCTCCTTGGCATGGTCTTGTGAGCGTGGCTTCATTCTGATGTTAGTGAACGTTCTCAGTTTCGTCTTCGTCATCGTGTCATGAAACTGTATAGTTGGCGTATCGATCTCCAGGCGCTCTTCCTTGAAGGCTTGATATGCATCCTCTCCTATTCTGTAGGCCCCTAGAAGGTCTTTGACAACTTCTGGTGGTGCCATAGTCGCAGTTGACAAACTGACAAGATCTTCTTGCTCTGCGTTGAAGGGGTTCAACCAGCTGGTCTCCATCAGTTGAACTAAAGATTGGACATCGGCCTCATCTCTTCTAATCCTGGCCATCTGTAGGTCTGGGTGGCTGAAGTCAGTATACTTTTGGCCTACTACCATAGTCCTGAGCTGCCTTAAGTACCTGCTGCGATACTCCGATGTCAGGTAGTACCTGGCGACAGCTCCGCCTTTCAGGCTGAAGCCTTTTGTGCCCCCTGGTGTCTGGGTGTCTTTGTTGATCGTCTCTTCGATTGTCTGGTCCACAGGGATCCGTCCAAAGGGATTCTTGCTACCGATCTGGACCGAAAAGCCACCTTGCATGAAGTGTTCATGGACCTCTGGGTGTTCAATGGGCAGTCGAGACATCAAGGCATAGTAGTAGGTTAGGAACCGGGCATAGTTCACTTTGTCATAGGCAAAACACCACGGTATCATCTGTCGGATTGCTCCAAGGTGGAGCATCCAGTTGCCTTCTCTGGAGGCTCGAATTAAGTCCAGCATGATCTCAACCATGTCCAGGTATGACATCCAGAATGCTGAGAGGTTGTGTTCATCTCTGAGGGTCTCAAGATAAACTTGGAAAAGCTTCATGATATGTGTGCATGATTCACTCTCCATCAGCTCTTGAAAGAGTCCCTGAGACACATTGCTGTGAAAGCTGTTGATGTCCTTCAGTGTTTCATCTAGATGGTGTATGTCCCTTGAATGGTTTTCTTCTAGCCATGAAAGGAAGCCTTTCCATGCAAGCCTTATCAGTGCTTCATACACGAGCTTGTGTAGTCTCACTGCTCTGTTGTACCTCTTGCCGTTCATCACTCCCGACACTGATCCTTCTGCGATGATACCTGATTCCACACACAGATCTCTAAGACCTGCATCTTGAAACCTCTTTCCTATGGTGGAGATGAGATTACAGATTGTGTGGAAGACGCCCATCCTGATGATAATGTTCTTGAACTTCTCTTGTTTCCAGATAACTTCGGCAGCTTTGGCATAGAGTGCTTGATCAAACACGCACACAATCTTGTTAAGCTGTAAGGACTGCATGATAGCATGCGTTTGTTCCAAGATTTCATTAACGGTGGACATTTCTGTTGCGGGAGCATTGATAGTGGGCAGGTAGCTTACAGTGTCCTGAACCACTGCAATGTCTCTGCGCATTTTGATGTTGAACCCAGTCCAACTGCTGATGGACTGGTCCTCATGGTCTGACATTCGAGTAAGAAGCCAGATATGGTTCTTTGTCTTTGAATCCTGGACTTCCTTGGTAGTGTCGACATACGCAGTCTCAATCCTAGGTGGCCCTGCCCGCCGCCCAACATTGTATATTGGCAGCATTGATGATGTCTGAGTGATGCTTCTTATCTTGGACTTGGTAATCTCTGGCAGGACTTTCTCTGGCACAGAGCCTGCAACCTTGGACTGGACAGCAATGCCATTGACTCTATGAGAAGTACCTGCTCCACTTAGGGTCTCTTCAAGTCGGTCAATGTTATCCCAGGCCAGGGTTGTGAACACACCAGGGTAGATGTTTGCTGGCAGTGGAATGTCATCCTTTGAGCATTCCAGCTTCTGGATACAAAGGGCTGTATCGATCTCCTCAAACATTGAGTAAGACACACAGTGACCAAGACGATTCAGAGTTCGGATCAGTTCTGTGTTTCCTGTCAAAGACTTTACAGCATTGGTCAGCAGTACGTGCTTGGGTGGTTTTGTCTTGCCACTGGTAACAGCAAAGACCAAGTCACTGCCAAAGGAAGTGGCAAGACGTTGAGCTCTTTCAGAGGGAGTTTCACACTCACACTCTCCTGTCAGCAGGGTGTGCAGGAATTGAGTGACTGCTGCAGGAATGACATTCTGATCTGTATCGGGAGGCCATGGCTGACTCACATCTTGTTTATTGATCTCATTCCTCAGCTGCATTCCTGCTTTTGTTACGACATCGTCAGAGTTAGCTGCTCTTGCTTCTTGCAGGTCTTTTGCCATTTTGTGTGCTTGCCGGGCAAGGTCGTCCATTGAGAGGCTGCGTGGATAGATTAGAAGCTTTCCTTTCTCATCTGGGACAAAGCGTAGTGATTCTCCAAACTCGGTTTCAATCTTTCGGCGAACATGTTTCTTTGTCGCTGGTTTCAGTTGGATAATACCACGGGACATCATGGATCTCTCAAGCCTAGATGTGAGGTTTGTCATAGGCAGTACCTCTGGGTTGGGGAATAATTTGGTCCTTATATACAAGCAGAGTTCCTCGAGGGCTTCTGTCTCAACCTCTTCGTAGCGTGCTTCCTCGCTTTCTTCCTGATTTTCACCTGCACCCGACCTGGCGGCCGCTGGGAAATCATCTTTTGTGAAGAGTTTGTAGCACGACTTGTGGTAGTGACCCTCTGCAGCAACAAGGTCTCTGCTAACTAAACCAAGGATTCTCTGGTTGAGTTTCCTTATTGCTGCTCTGCGAATCTTCTCATCTGCTCGTAGCTCAACACACTGTATGAGTGGCTCCCTTGTCTTTGTTGTTTTTATGTACTTGCTTGACTTCTCGCAGAAGATACATCCTTTGGCATACACCCTGCTAGTACTAGGGGCATCCCTTGATGCCCTCCTCCTGGGGTCGACGCTTGCTGATTCTATCTTGACACCCTTGGCAAGGATAGAATCCAGTGACTTCTTCATTGTAAAGAGACTACGACATTTACGGTGATAATGTATGTGTGGTATTCCTCCTTCTTCAAGGCCCTTGGCTGCTTCCAGGACTGGATCATGCTGCCTGATTTCTGCAGCCCTGAGCAATGTGTTCCAGGAGTCCAAATCCTGTGGTGACACCAGAGCATCGCTGTCATCATCAGAGCAGTGGATGATACAGTCGATCCGTGCTCTCTTCCTCGCAGATGGTTCCATCCTGCCGTCAAACAGTCGACACACACCTGCAAAAAATATCACCATTAAACCATGAACAAACAAACACATTACATGGAAACCACTCTACATATGTTTGCTCCTTCCAATAATAAATTATCCCCAAAATATAACCAAAAATCCCCAAATATGAAATAAACCCCTAAATATGGAGAAACTTGAAATACACATCGGAATAATTCTTGTAGAGAATCAAATAAGCTACAAGAGCTGTTAGAATATATTTTTCAATGTTCCCCATATTTAAGGATTTATTCTAGATTTAGAGGAAAATACCCAAAATATAGAGTATATTCCGAAATATGAGGAAATTTGAAAAATACCTAGGAACAACTCTGGTAGAGAATATAATTCTACATAGGTGTTCAAAGTTTCGCGATGATTGTGTGATGGATTTTAAAGAAAATGAGGAAAACGCCGAGCGTCACGCTAAAAATCTTTATTTTTGGGTAGCGCCCCTATTGCATCAAAAAAATTAGACTAAGCTACCAGTGCGAGAAGGCTATCATATCTTAATGTACTTACAGTCACTCTATAAACATTTTAGTACCATTCGTGTTTAGTCACCCCAGGTGGTACCGATATCTGGCCTGGCTCATGGACTATTATAACTAATGATATAAAATAGAACTCGTTGACTCAGATGAAAACAAAATACATAATGATAATACTTATAGTACAACGGTTCACATAAACTGAGTTAGGAAACTCTACACAGACTACAGCCAAAGTTCCTGCCCTGACGATCCTAGCGAGGGTGGGGCCTGACTGGGCGTTCTGTACAGCATGCTCATACTCGACATGCGTCACAATCTCTACAATCTCGATCTAAATGGCTCAAATCTACAGAATATCGCTATAATAATGCCACACGCCCTACAATATCGCTCTAAAGGGCTCAAATGTACAAAATTCATGTCGCTAAATGTAAAAATTAACCTCTAGATCGAAGTATCTAGCGGGGAAGTAGGTGAATTGGCAACACTGGTCGTAAGCTCCCACCAGCCACTCATTCCACTACACTACAAAACTAATGGGGCTAAACATGAGGAAGAAGGGGGACCATAGCCACTCATTCCACCAAACTACAAAACCCGCCACCAATTTGCTCTGTAATGGACACTTGAGGCATTAACCCTTTCACGCTTTTATGACGCAGAGGTTGCCAGATTAGCAATAATAAATAGAGTTCTCTCACTCTTATAATTACCTCTCCAAAATTAGTTTTCTGCCCACAGCTAACTCAAAGACAACTGCAGAGGTTGAAGTAACTAAACTAAAGGTTTATAAATACCCCTGATGGTAAAGGCTTTAAAGTATCCCCAATAGGCTCAAAACGCGTCATATGCGTTAAAGGCTTAAGGGGGGTAGTGCTTGTTTGATGGTATACCTACCTAAGGTCACCTAAGGATGTGTTCGCCACTCTCCTAGCAGCACCGAGGAGCGCGTCGCCCCTCGTTGTGGGTTGTGTATATAATTATATACATCAATGTATATAATATTCTTGAGTTTCCTCACTACCGGTACCCCTCCATAAAGCTTAAAATAGCACCCCTTAGACCCCCTTTCAAGATAAATTGTACCTTTTTCGGTAGAAAATTTCCCGGCCGAAGGCCGGTTCCTCTTAAAATTTCAGGCTCACTATCGCTCGTCAGAAAAATATCGACACGTCAATGGTACGAAAAGTCTTAAAATTGACATCGAAATGGGGAGAAAGGTCTTAAAATCGCCAAACGATTAGGCCGAACGCCTTATTATCTCAAAACAAATGCGGCTTAACACGAGGGAGAAAGGGGACCAGAAAAAACGACACATCTCCCCTTAATGGCCACTTGAGGTATTAAGTGGCGATAGCCCTGACTGTTTCCGGCTGTGATATTAGATCTCTCTCTCTCTCTCTCTCTCTCTCTCTCTCTCTCTCTCTCTCTCTCTCTCTCTCTCGGTTACCTATGCGTACGGTACCTAATTACGCACACATACATATGCACGCACTGTTTGTGTTTTGCTAGTTATATTATTCTCTCTCAACTTTGTTTGTATTTTATTTTATTTTTATTTTTTCTTGTTCCGACTCTTTCCCTCCACTTCGTTTGATCACTTTCCTTTTGTATTTGTTTATCTTTGCTTGCTTTCATTCTTTCCTCGAACATTTGAATCGTGTTATCCCTTCTATTTCTAGTTTGCCTGCCTCTCTCTCTCTCTCTTCTCTCTCTCTCTCTTTATCCATTTCTATTTACACTCACACTCTCACTCACTCTCTCTCTCTCTCTCTCTCTCTCTCTCTCTCTCTCTCTCTCTCTCTCTCTCTCTCCTCTCTTTTGTCGGCATTTTATTTTCCTTTTAACCCTCTGACGTGCATTTTACTTGCCAATCTGAACTCTTTTGTCGGCATATGTATTTCACAATTTTAACCTTTTGACATTATGGTGGGCAATTTCCTTTCCAGTTTGTTGTATTTATCTCTTATTGTTTTCGATTGTATTTTCCTTTGGATAGTTGCATAAAGTGACAAAATAAAATACCAAGTCAAGTCGCTTAATTCGGAGCCTACACACGAAACAACAGATTCATCAGGCCGAAGTTTGGAAGTGTGGCCGAAATTGCCTGTTTTGAATATAACCTAAAATCAATTATGTATACTTTGATTAAAAGTGGCATAACACTTGGCCATTCTATCAGTACTGAATCAATTAACCCTGACTGCATCCATAGTACTCAACCTAGCTGTATAATTCCACGAAATATTGTACAGTCGGATAAATAAATTACTTCTCTATTTTGATTACGAACTGCCACAACAGTTACCCAACCTATCAGTAATCTGTCAATGGAATAATAACCAGCCAGTTATGCATTCTAGCAGAACTGAAAACCAATGACTTCCTAATTGATAAGGGGCACAGGGCTCTGGGTTGGGCTTTGGTGTCCCGGGCGTTTCCGCACCCTC
Organism: Lithodes maja; assembly: GCA_037953745.1. NCBI lineage: Eukaryota > Metazoa > Arthropoda > Malacostraca > Decapoda > Lithodidae > Lithodes > Lithodes maja. Next base: position 34,954 of record JBAKBP010006482.1, on the reverse strand, counting down.
CTCAGCCCATCCCCTGGGAGCGGCTTCAGGCACCTGGGCTTTCTTAGTAGTAAAGCTGGGAGTGTTCTGTGGGGGCGCTTGGTTATGGCCTTGGCAATGCTCAGGACCTTGGATCTGTTCGGTCAGAGATCCTGGGGAACAACAAAAACAACCAATGCTTTCCACTGTAGTCTACTAGCATCCACATTTGTTCGGAAAGTAAATAACAATCGGGCTTAATTTATAGGACCCTGTCTCCCTATCATATTCTGTATATGTATATGAGACACACACCAACAAATTACGCATCGACATCCAATTAATTACATCTTGCACACCAATTAATTAACCATCTCTTCGGTACTGGCTCCACTAGCATCACTATATTATGCAAGAGCCTCGGAAGCCAATAACACTTCCATCCGGCCCCAAATTAGAGAGGACCTACAGACCGTATAACAAACACACACCGGCCAACCTGCGCTATATTGGTACCATTTCTGTCATTATCTTCTCCTTACACTTACAGTAGTTATAATTCTAGACAGTAGCCAAACCAATGTTTCCCTTAAACGGGTAGGGAGGATCAGCCAAAACTGGGTCCTTTGCAGGCAAACAGCCCAGCTCTGAGGCTTGCTGATCCAGCACTGGGAGATAATTCTAGAGGTGGAACTCCCAAACCCAACCTTCAGGGGCTATCTGCGCCACACAAAAGACGGGCGATTTGGTCGCCACATCTCTATGCCATAATACACGTTTGGCAATACTGGTTCAAGGTATATAGCTTGACGCTTGCATTAAGATTGCACATGATGAAAATGCTATCACCCCGCGGGGTTTTTTTCTATGTGGATGAGGGAGACAAAAGGCAGAACTGCTTGTGACGAGTGCCTCCCCCAGACTTGAAAGAGTGACAGGGCCAAAATCAAAGAATGTTCAAGATAAAATGTCTGGACACACAGAGTTTGAAGACATTTAAGTCATAGGATGAGGAAAAGATGGATTCAGGGAGAGAGTTCCAGAGCTCAGCTGTTGAATAGAAGAAAGATTGGGAGTATCATTTAACTCTTGGGTTGGAGAGTTGCACAGAGTAGGAGTGGGATTGTGTTGCAAGACGGGTGTTACGTGCTCTATACGAGGGGAGGGGGGGTGCTATATACACTGACAGAGCTCTGAGGAACACTGATTATTGTAATAGCGGTAGAATAGTGAGAGAGATGCAACATTGTGACGATGAGAGAGAGACTGCAGAGAATTGGTGAGTGGACGTGAGTTAAAGTTCCTACTTTGTCTACAAGTGCTGTGTGAGAGGATCCTCCCCACACGTGTGAACAATACTCAATACATGGACGCACTGTGCCCCTGTACAGAGCAAGAAGCTGAGCAAGGGAAAAGAACCCCTGGAGGCGGTTGAGTATAGCACCCAAAATGGGGTCCAAAGAACAAGTTGACCCATCTCTCTCCCACCACGGGTCTCCGGAGAAGACACAACAGCTGAGTCCCCTGTCTACCCGGTAAACAAATTAATTAAAGGGTGCGGGGGGTGGGGGGGGGGGGGGCGCCTTGGGATGGAGAGTTAACCCCTTCAGTACCGGTGCCGTCACTTTAACTTTGTTCTGGCTACTATTAGACGATTTTAATCAGTTAAAAAGGGCCCCATCAATCAACAGGCTGCAAACTATCTCAATGTATTTTTTTACTACCACAGATTTTTCTTAAACTGCATAAGATCGTTTACACATAGCTAAAATAAAATTAATAAGACGTCGCCGGTACGGTAGCGCTAGAAAGTCATGTCTCAGCTGTCATTACGTTTGACTCGCTCTGTGCTGTATTAATGTCTGCCAGATATTTAATAGGGTGGGTAAGTGTAGGAACATGTTTGTGTATCTCACTCGAAACAAATAAATCACGTTTTAGATATTACTGATACCAATTATTGATCAAAACATACTTGGTGACGAGACATCACTTATTAGGCCGACTGTACAGTATGGGTTTATTGATCCACACATAGCAACAGAATGACTGACTGATCAATCAATCGACCTGCATTCAGCTGTGGGATAGAAGAAGTTACAATCGTTTGGAATAAAGCAGAAATTAAATTAAACACAGCTCACAATGTGTTACAGACCTGACTTAGACCTTATATAGAACAATCTCTCTCTCTCTCCACTCCCACGGTTCTCACTCTCTCATCTCGCCCACTTCATCACTTTCACAATACTCCCATTAGTAGATTACCCTCCTTTGATGTTTTACTCTTCCATAATTCCTTGTTTATCTCTCTCTCACTCACTCTCTCTTTCTCTCTCACACACACACAGAGTCTCACTCGCTCTCACTCTCTAATCTCGCTCACTTCATCCCTTTCACAATACTCTAATACGTACGGTGGATTACCTACTTTGCTGTTGTTACTCCTCCATAACTCCCTGTACATCTTTAATATTAGCCCTCTCTGTAACGGTGACATCTTTCTTATATGATTGCAGCCACATTTAGGCGATTATATGAAGGTTAGGAAAGATATAAATGAGATAGTTTGTAGCCTTTTAATTGGTAGACGACCTTCAAAAGCTGAATAAAATCATCCGATAGTTGCCAGAATAAAATTAAAAAGGCGTCGCTGATACTGTGAGGGTTAATATTCAATTAGCCCTGTCTGTACCGTGACGTGTTTTTTATTATATATCAGGTCTGTCTGTCGCAAAGTCATCAATCTGTTCTCTTATCTCTGCTCTTAAGGGGAGATGGGTCGTTTATCTGGTCCTCTTTCTTCCTCATATTTAGCCCCAGATTTTATGACGTTCAGCCCATTACCTTCGCGATTTTAAGTCCTTTAGCCCCAATTTGTTGTCAATATAAAGACTATTCGTGTCATTTAGGTGTCGATTATATTTCTGGCGAGCGATAGCGAGCCTTTAATTTTAGAGGAACCGGCTTCTGGCCGGGTCTGGGGGGGGGGGGGGGGGGTAAAGTTTGATGGAGGTCTAGGGAGGAAACTAAACAAACAATTATAAAAATTATATACCAATTATTATGTTCCTTCCAACAACCAACCATACTCCTAAAATCAATTAATGAAATTTACAAACACATGTGGCAGTCCGTGGATTCGAACCCAGGATGCTCACACCGAAAATCAACACCTTATACATCGCACCACGAAGACAGTTAAAGGTTGGTGGACACTGCCTACGATTTATTATGCAACTTCTTAAGAAATCAATAATCGTGTCATCTCTTACATTCTTACTCAACCCATCTATCATTTCTTACTCAACCCATCTATCATTTCTTACTCAACCCATCTATCATTTCTTACTCAACCCATCTATCATTTCTTACTCAACCCATCTATCATTTCTTACTCAACCCATCTATCATTTCTTACTCAACCCATCTATCATTTCTTACTCAACCCATCTATCATTTCTTACTCAACCCATCTATCATTTCTTACTCAACCCATCTATCATTTCTTACTCAACCCATCTATCATTTCTTACTCAACCCATCTATCATTCCTTACTCAACCCATCTATCATTTCTTACTCAACCCATCTATCATTTCTTACTCAACCCATCTATCATTCTTACTCAACCCATCTATCATTTCTTACTCAACCCATCTATCATTTCTTACTCAACCCATCTATCATTTCTTACTCAACCCATCTATCATTTCTTACTCAACCCATCTATCATTTCTTACTCAACCCATCTATCATTCTTACTCAACCCATCTATCATTTCTTACTCAACCCATCTATCATTTCTTACTCAACCCATCTATCATTTCTTACTCAACCCATCTATCATTTCTTACTCAACCCATCTATCATTTCTTACTCAACCCATCTATCATTTTCTGTTACAGTCTGTCTGTCGCTATGTCATCATTCTGTTCTCTTATCTCTGCTCTTAATTTATCGCAATCTCTTCTTTTTCTTCTCTCTCTCTCTTCATTAATCTCTCAGCAGCTATTTCCTCCTCCCGCTCCTCATTCCATTAACCTCTGAACCCGTCCAGTACCGGTGCCGTGCTGTTAACTGTATCCTGGCCACCATTAGACGATTTTATTCAGTTTAGAAATGGCCTCCAGCAATTAACAGGCTTCTAACTATCTCCCTTAACCCTTTATACTACCACAGATCCTTCTTTAACTGCACAAAATCTTCTGTAAGTGGCTAGAATAAGTATAGAAAGACGTCGCCGGTACTGTAGGGGTTATTCTATTATCTCTGGCCTTTGAGGGGAGATGGGTCGTTTTTCTGGTCCCCTTTCTCTCTCGTGTTAAGGGGAGGTTTATAGTTCGTTCCCTAAAATTCCATCAATCTTAAAATTACACCCCCTAGACCCCCTTTCAAGATAAATTTGTACATTTTTCGGTAGAAAAATGTCCCGGCTGGAAGCCGGTTCCTCTTAAATTACAGGCTCGCTATCACTCGCCAGGATAAAATCGACACCTGAATTGCACGAAAGGTCTTAATATGGGGTGAAAGTTCTTAAAATCGCTAAACTAATGGAGCAAACGTTTTATAATATCAAAAGCAATGGGGCTAAACATGAGGGAGAAAGGGGTCAAGAAAAAAATCCCTCAAGTGGAAATCTCCCCTTAATGGTCATTTGGTTTTGAGATTATAAGACGTTCGGCCCATTTGTTTGGCGATTTTAATACCTTTCGCCCCATTTCGTTGTCAATTTTAAGACCTTTTGTGTATCATTTAGGTATGGAATTATTTCCTGGCGAGCGAAAGCGGCCTTCGGCCGGGATTTTTTTTTTTTTTTTTTTTTTAAAGAGACAATGAACGGAGGAAGGAAAAACACAGATAAAACAAAAAGGTCCATGTGCCTAAAGGCATCCTCCATTCATAAAATGTTTGTAACAACTGGATTTAAACATTTGTAGATTGTAAGTTTGTGGAAAGCATTTCGAGGGAAGTGAATTCCAAAGAGTAGTAATTCTAGGGATAAATGAATTTTGATAAGCAGAAGTTCTGCATTGTGGAGGAGAAAGTGTAAATTCATGGGCGCTCTCAGCTGCCCTAGTTCTACGGGGAAAGATGTGGAGAGGCGGCACAATTGAAGCAAGTTCCTCGGAACAATTGCTGAGAAAATATCTGTAGAATAATGCAAGGGATGCAACGTTTCTTCGTATGGATAATGTAGGAAGGTCCTGTGTGATTGCAAGGTTATTGATTAATCTAATAGCTTTATTTTGAATTTTGTCCAACTGCCTCAATGCAACCACTCCACTTCCACTCCACAGAGGTGAACAGTAATCCATCTGAGAACGCACATGACTTTTATATATTATGGCCAACTGCTCGTCAGTGAAGAATTCTCGAACTCTGTACAGGAGTCCCAGTTTTTTTAGAGGCATTCTTAGCAATGCTTCTAACATAATGTGTCCAGCTCAAGTTAGTAGTTAATGTTACACCGAGAATGTCAATACTAGGGGAAGTGGGAATATTTACATCATTAAAAAATATATGGGAGTCAGTGAGATTCTGTCGGTTAGAAAATTGAATGTACTTGGTTTTCTGTGCATTAAAGGAAACTAGATTCTTTTGTCCCCATTCTTCAATTCTAGAAAGGTCCTGGTTCAGATAAATTGCAGTGCTTATTTTTGAATGTATAAGATCGGGTTGGGTGAAAGAATTGGTAAATGTGAAGGAACTGTGGAGTGTTGAGTCATCTGCATAGGAATGTATTGGATTATGAGTGGTAGATATGAGATCATTGATATGAATGAGGAACAGAGTTGGGGCCAAAACTGATCCCTGGGGAACACCAGCATTTATTGAGTGAAATTGAGAATAAAGGCCATCTACCATTACACGTATTTTTCTGTTATGAAGATAAGAAGAAATTAGTGGAACTAATGATGCAAGGCCGTAGTGTGACATCTTCGACAATAAGGATTGATGCCAGACTCTATCAAATGCCTTTGATATATCCAGTGCTATTGTATGTGTTTCACCATGTTGGTCTGTAGCTTGGTTGATTTGATGCGTAAGAAGGCAAAGAATGTCTGCAGTTGATCGACATCGTCTAAAACCATATTGCCTATCACTGATTAATTTATTATTCTCAAGATGCTTAATTATGTGATTATTTAATATAATTTCAAAGACTTTACCAAGAGTGGAAGTTATAGCTATTGGTCTGTAGTTTGATGGATCTGAAGAGGCACCTTTTTTAGGAACTGGATGGATGTTTGCTTCTTTCCAGGGTACTGGGAAGCATGAGGTATGAGTACATAGACGGAAAAAATTTGCCAATACAGGAGCTAGCACCAAGGAGCATTTCTTAAGTACTATTGGAGGAATTTCATCTGGACCAGGAGCCTTATCTACTGAGAGATTCTGCAAAATAGTTTTGACATGTCTGGTGTGGATCTTAAGTGAGGGAATTTCAGGCGAATTAAAATTAAGTACAGGGACATCTTGATTTATTTCATCTAAGGTTGAGTTGGTGGAGAAAATATCCGCAAGAAGGTTAGCTTTACCTCGTGGGTCACTTACAAGATTGCCAGTCGGAGATTTTAATGGTGGAATGGATGAAGCAGTTGTGAAGTTGGATTTGAATGAGTTAAGAGTAGACCAAAATATTTTGTTATCATTTGGATTATTTAGAAGTTTATTTGCCTGCTTGTGGAGACAGTTTGATTTAGTTAGGTTTAATACAGTTTTGGCATGATTTCTGATGTTTCTAAAGTAATTAAAGGCTTCATGTGTTTTTGATCTTGTGTATGCATTGTAGGCTATTGCTTTTTGTTCAGTTACTCTAGCACAATTATGGTCAAACCATTTAGGTGAATTAGATCTTTTACTGTATTTTTGATGAGGAATAAAAGTTTCCATTCCAATTTTTACAAAATCTTGTATGTGGCTCAAGGTGGAGTGTGCATCATTAGAAAAGAAAGAGGTCCAGGGAATATCAATAAAGAAACCTTGAAGACCCTCCCAGTCTGCCCTATCGTAATGCCATTTAGTCACCAAAACAGGTTCAGAGTGGGAAGGTGTGGTAGGTGATAGACAGGTGGCCTGTATCAGACAGTGATCAGAAGATCCAAGCGGGGACCTCGCTGTAACATCATAATTTTCTGAATTGGTTGTTAAAAATAAGTCCAGTAGGTGGGAATTATGATTAGGATTATCTGGTACACGGGTGGGTTGGTTGACTAGTTGAGTGAGATTAAATGAGTCTGCAAATAGCTCACATTCAAGACCAGCATCATCAGTCCTGGCTGAATGAGTGAGCCATTCAACATTATGGACATTAAAATCACCCAACACAGTGATTTCAGAAGAAGCATTTAAGTTGAGGACACTGAGTTGTGAGGACAGAGAATCAAAAAGACTTTGCTCTGGAGGAGTATTTGGGGAACGGTAGATGCAACATATGTATTTAAATTTACCAGCAGAAATTAATTTGTATATAGAATAATCAAAATAGGGACAATTTCAGATTTTGCGAAGCAAAATGTGTACATTTTTCTACCGAAAAATGTACACATTTATCTTGAAGGGGGGTCTAGGGGATGTTTTTCTTAGCTTGATTGAGGTCTAGCGAGGAAACTAAAAACATGATAAAAATATACATAAATGAAGAAATATATAGCCTATATATATATATATATATATATATATATATATATATATATATATATTGTTACGGCTGGATCGGCAATACATATTCGGGATTCTTGATCGTAGGACAGAAATGGCTTATGTGACAACGACACACTCGATTCCAGTCCCAAATACCGGTACTATATGCTCCAGACAACAAAAGCACCAACGCCCTACAGAGTTATCGTCTATGGTAACGAGGTACCTTAACTCGGCGAAAGTGTACAACAGGGGTAGGCTATGAGGCTAAACTCCCTCAGACATTTATAGGTTACGTTATTACTAAAGAAATGCAATACTCAAGAAACTACGTTAATATTAAGCCTCTAATAATGTAGAATAGAAGCAGGCTAAAGGTATGACAGTGAAATGCTAAATGACAAATGTACACGCCTACTTGAAAGCGCGTGCACTAGAATAACTGTCCCCTACTAACATGCACTAGCATGTAGCATACAAGATGTTCATGATCCAGTAGATACCTAATAATACACATGGAAGGAACATAAATAGTAGTCACTTATTATAAGAATGAATCTATACTTGGAATAACTAAAAGGTTGCAGGCAACAGTACTGCGCCGGTAGCCTACTACCGCATAGGCTACTTCGCTTCTCTCACTCTGTCTCCCCTCTGAGTCCGTATGCGCCCTACGCAACAGAACTCCGGACACAGCAGCAAAACAACAGTGCAGTTAATTGATACATGAAAGTATTAATAGTGTTGTCTTGTGTGTGAGTAATGTGTATTGTAAAGTGTTACATACATAAACTTAAAGAGAGCTGCAATGCATAGTAAAATAAAGATATAACCCACTCATCATCCCCATGTGTTCTAGCTAGCAGGCCAAGTCACAGGAACAACGAGTCCCAGCACCGAAAGCGAGAACCCAGGAAAAGACTGTAGAGAACACAAGGACAGATAAATTACGTTACTCTACTATACCGGCACTACGAGCGAGCTGTAGTCTCTGGTACTACACTCGCTCCTGGCTCGGTAGGCAAATCAAGGCTAAGTCCTCGCCCCTCTACAGACAACTCCTGGGCATGGTCGGGCTCTTACACATGGCACTAGTCTAGTCACAAATTGGATGATGAGCTGGGCATATAACTCGTGAACATGTAGAACGTTCACCAACTATCCTCATCAAGAAGATCGCTGTTCACCTTAACCCCTTAAATCTAATACATGTAAATATATGCTTGTCCTAAGAGTAATACGAGAGGTGAGTGCTGAAACTCCTTTAGGACCTCAAGGGAAGGTTATGCATTTAAATAGAGAGAAGAATGAAATGAGAGTAATGTCGTCAGAGAGAAAGAGTGCAACCGTGAGAAGTTGGGAGAGAGGGCAAGGGATGTTAGAATCTCAAAGGTCCTAGGCAACCTGATCATGGAACACACAGCGAGCCTCCAGGCAATGTGCAGTACGACAACATGGGCAGCCCAGGCAGCATAGGCAGGCGGCAATGGACTACCAACCCTGTCGCACCTAGCTATAAGCGCAAGGCTGCCAACCGGTCCATACGTCTGGCAACCACCCCCCTGGCAGCGTGGCGCGTTGCTACCCTCTCGCTCTGAAAACTAACTCACTCTCTCTCTCTGAACTCCCATTGTCTTATCTATCAACTTCTCTATTGATACTACATATTAAATGGAAGGTCTCGACATGGCTTAAAACAAAACCCACCACTGGTTAGCACATGACGAGACCTTTGCAGAGATACAAAGAACATAGTTATACGTTGTCACACTCAATATAGGCAGCCAGCACGGTACAGCGGTACAGAGGTACCGCACAGTGGCGGTACAGTGGAGTACCAAGGAGTACAATCAGGTTGCGTTGCCACGCACTGGGTGCGTCACAGCCCCCCCAAGATTTTAGATAATCGACCTTAGAAGCATTATCAAAATCTGACAGGCAACCAACCGACCTGCTACCCTTAGCTGCCACTAATTGCAAAAGGTGCACAACAACTGAAGTGTGAATTATACATAAAACACAATATCGCATGCATCATGCTACAACAATAAAGACTTACAAAACTAAAAAAAAAAATTCTCGTTTATTTTATTGTTTTATAATCTTTTTGGACGGCGTTATGATAGCCTAATTTTACTCCTGCTCAACCCACACACCGTGCACGACTATCCTGGATCATCAACCCTTGATAGACAATCTGCTATCACGTTCTCACTCCCGGCAATATGCTGAATGTTGAGATTATACTCTTGGAGCAAATTAGGGACCACCTGGTCAACCGCATATTCCGATTGTGAAACTGATTTAGGAATTTCAAGGGATGATGGTCCGTATAAATCGTCACTACCGGGCCGTAGGCTGGAACATAAACTTCTTAATGTTTGAGCGACAAAACGATAGCAAGAAGCTCCCTCTCTATAGTCGAGCAATTCCCTTGTGCCGAACTAAACTCGCGAGAAAAGAAGCCCACTGGGTGCTCCAAGCCCTCGGAATCAGTCTGCAGTAACACTGCCCCGGCACCCACACCGCTGGCATCAGTCGCCAGCTGAAAACTCCTGGAAAAGTCTGGGGCTCTCAAAATCGGATGTGTACACAGCAGGTGCTTGACTAGGTCGAAAGCCCTCTGACACTCCGCAGCCCAACAGAACTTCACTGACTTCGACAGTAGATCAGTTAACGGTGCTAAGACAGTAGAGTATCCCCGGATGAAGCGCCTATAATAGCCTATCATACCTAGGAACCGCATGACCTGGCGCTTAGTGGTGGGCCTGGGAAACATATTGATAGCCTGTATCTTGCTCAGGGGGGGGCACACCCGGCCTAACCCGACCACGAAGCCAAGATACTGCACAGTAGCCTTTACAAACTCGCACTTCCTCAGGTTCACCACCAGCCCAGCATCGTGCAACTTCCCAAACAGGGTCTCTAAGTGCCTTAGGTGATTTTCAAAATTGTCATCATACACTATCACGTCATCAAGGTAGACCGTGCAGTTAGGGATTTCGTCACAAATATCGTTCATCAGGTTCTGAAACGTGGCAGGTGCGCTCTCAAGCCCACAAGGCACCACGCTACACCGGCAGGCCCCGCCATCCACCACAAAACCACAAACCTGCCCAGCTCGGTCCGACAGGGGTACTTGCCAGCAGCCTTTTACAAGATCAATTTTAGTAAGGTACTTTGCATTCCCTATCTTGTCCACGCTGTCGTCAACTCGAGGCAAAGGGTAAGGGTTGGTAGTGGTCAAGCCATTTAGCCTACGAAAATCTATGCAGAACCGCACCTTGCCGTCAGGTTTTGGCTGCAACGTGACGGGTGATGTCCACTTCACATAACCTTCAGTGATCATCCCTCTCTCAACCATGTATTTTAACTCCTCCCGTAAAGCTGGCAACTTTACCGGGGGCACACGGTAGGGCACTGACTTGAAGGGCACATTATCACCGACGTCCACGTCGTGCGTTACCTGAGTAGTGAGACCTGGGTGTTCGGCGAAAACAGAGGGGTATGACCTGAACAGGCCTAGGACAGCAGCACCCTGGTGCTCAGGCAGGTGACTTACAGCTTGCCTAGCCTCTTGTTCAGTATTCCCCGCCCACTGTTCCGCGGAAATGACACAGTCCCAGCTATCCTCCTCAGCAGCATGACTGTCCCCACCTCCTTCTCCACCCTGGCCGCTGCAGGCCAGCACAGGGACAGTGAGAGGCTCTGAGGGGCGTCTCACATACTCTTTCATGAGGTTAACATGACATAACTGATGTTTTTTTCTACGGTCAGGTGTTGCAACGAGATAATCAAGGTCGGACAGTTTCTTAGCCACCACATACGGCCCAATGAACTTGGCAGAAAGGGGGTGTCCAGGCAAAGGTAAAAGCAACATTACCTCCTGACCCACCGAAAACTCCCGAAGCTTCACCTTGGCGTCATACTGGTGCTTCATGACCGCCTGTGCATTAACCAAGTTATTACCTGCCGCTGCCATGCAACCTATAAGTCTCTCCCGGCTCTCAAGGATATATTTAAGTACAGACCCCGGCTTCTCTTCGCCCTCCCAGATCTCTTTCACCATACTTAAAGGTCCTCTCACATTATGGCCAAAGACTAGTTGATTTGGACTGAACCCCAGGCTCTCTCCTGGGACTTCACGTGCAGCGAACAGAACATACGGCAGACCCAAATCCCAATCAGTGTCATGTTCTGCACAGTAACAGCGTAGCATACTCTTCAGGGTCGAGTGCCACCGCTCCAAGACTCCCTGACTCTCGGGATGGTAGGCTGACGACACTACAGAACATATACCGTGCAACTGAAGGGTTTGCTTGAACAACTTGGATGTAAAATTGCTCCCCTGGTCTGACTGCACCTCACGTGGAAATCCATAACGGGAACAGAACAATAATAAGTTTTTAACAACTGCCTTTGCCGAGCCGTTTCTCATGGGGTATGCGTCCGGGTATCTCGTAGCCACATCCATGATTGTCAACAGGAATTTATTGCCACTACTAGTAGGCGGGAAAGGGCCAACCAAATCTACTACAACTTTGCTGAACGGAGGCCCGGTGACAGGTATGGGAAACAAAGGTGCCTTCGGGATGGTCTGGTTAGGCTTCCCCGTTGTCTGGCAGGTCGCACACCCAGCCACCCATGCACAGACATCAGCCTTGACCCCAGGCCACCAGAAAAACCTGCCCAATGCCGCCAATGTTTTTGTTACCCCCAAATGACCCGCCACCGGCACATCATGCGCCAGACACAATAAGGACTCTCTATACTTATTTGGAACAACCACCTGGTCTACTACCCTCGCACCGCCCTCCCACTTTGATTTGGGGTCTAGAAATCTGCGGTACAATATCCTGTTGAGCCTAAAGAAATCTCCCGGCTTCGCATCCCCATCTTCCTCCAACTCTATGGCACCATTGCTATAACGAGCTAGGCTAGCGTCTTGCAGCTGCTGCTCACTAATGTCCTTGGGCGTCAATGCATCAAGATGGTTTTGTAATAAGACATTACCCCGGCTAGTAGGCTCTACTGCCTTAGTGGGTCTCGCTACAGCTCTTGCCTCACGCGAAGTCTTACCCAACTCTGCCTTGTTACACCCCATATCTGGGCCAGAGTCAACTCCCGTGTTTATTATAGGTCCAAGTACCGAATCACCGAGAAGTGCAGCAGAATCAATGTCCCTTTTCCTGCCCTTAGCAACCTTCTCCTGATCCTTCCTCCACTGTCCCCGAGGTTGAGTGCTAGGCTGTGCAGGAGCCGCAGAGCGAGATCGGGTTACCACACAGGCCATCTCATCCTGTTGGCACCTCCCAACCCCTTCCCGATTCTCACCATCCACGTCGGCCGCCCTCTCGGCAACGACTAAGGGTGGAGTCCCGGAAGTGGGCACCGCAAAGTCGTTGCCGAGAAGAAGGTCGACGCCCTCAACTGGCAAACACTCAACGATCCCTACATCCAGCCCCCTGCACACCTCTCCCACTCTCAACTCCAACCTCACAAGTGGGTATGACCTCGTAGCATTTATACCCTGCACCACAACAACTCTGGCCGCATTTATCGGTTTCCCTGTGAAGTTCCTCAACAAAGTTTGCGAAGCCCCCGTATCCCTCAGCAAGTCAACCCTCCGTAGTTCACTCCCCCAGCTCACAAACCCGTGCCCCCGATGGCTACAGAAAGTGTCCCGGACAGGTGTCGAGCCTTCCGTACGCTTCTTTACCGCGTGTGCCTCAGCTGCTGACAACCTACCCCGGGCAGTTGCTGCAGCCTTCAGAGACACACCGATACTGTGGACCAATGACACCGGCTTAGCGGGAGTGTTACTAGGGCACTCACGTGAATAATGGCCTAGCTTCTGACATTTGTAACATTTCACATCCCCAATGGGCTTCTTCCCTTGTGCGGGCGAAGAAGGGGCCTGACCTTTAGTAAACGGGAGAGGCTTGTGTTTGTAGGTGTTATTAGGTGCAATGCATTTAGTGTGGTTATGTGTGTCATAGGATTTGTTATTATCGAAAACTCTGGTGGGTGGGGTATAGCGCCCCTTCTGCCCTGACTCAGCCCTCTGAGCGGCACCACAACCACGAATCAATGATAATCTGAAGTCTGCCATCTTGGCAGCCTCCTCTACTGTCTTGGGACATTTTTCCTTAATGTTCAGCGTTAGATCGGTTCCAGTACATTTGTAAAACTGTTCCAGATAGAAAAGTTGCTTAATTTCCTCAGCCGACTCTGCGTGCTCGGACCGAAACCAGTTATTACATGCATCTGTTAAGTCCTGTGCGTGTTCCATAAAACTGACGTCGCTCTTCTTATTCACGCCACGGAACTTCAATCTATAAGTTTCGGGTTGCAGTTCGTAGGCCCGGAGCACAGCCTCCTTCACCAGTCCATACACGACACTCTCGTCCAGTGACAGTGCATCGTAGGCTTTCAACCCCTTACCCACTAGACGTGATGAAACTAATGCTGCCCATTTAACCTCCGGCCAGTCATACTCACGACACTTCTTTTCGAAACGAGCAAAAAACTCAGTCACTGCTGTCTCATCAAATGCGGGTACTAACTTAATTAAATGCGAAAGTGAGTCTGTAACCCGGTGCCCACCACCGAGATGACGCCCCGTGGTCTCTACTCTAGACTTCTCGACATCCATTTCAGCCTGGTACCTGGTTGCATCCTGATTGGCTTGGATTCTAGCAACCTCTATGCGTTCTATACTAGCCTGTTGTATCTGAGTCTCCTGCAGCTTAATCCGTTCTATACTAGCCTGTTGACTCTCTTGCAACTTAAGCTTAGCTAGTTCTAGCTGAAATAACATCTCAGGAGACAGGCCTGGGGGGGGAGAGCACAAAATGGGGGATCCACACCGAGACGTGTTTACGGGTAAGCCAGCTTGCCATTGAGAACCCTCCTGCTGCATCGTGCTAAGAATCGCTGGCTGAGGGCCCAGCTCAGGGGTAGAGTGGAATGGAGGCTTGGAGGGAACCCCCCAAGACCCCACTCCACCCACCGCCCCATCGCCATCACCCAACAAACATGCCACCAAATTCTTCTTGGGCCAACTGTCAGGACAGTCCCGCCCCAAAACCGTGGCTAAACAGCGAAGACCGTAACAATCAATAGCCTGCAGGCGCTGTTCGGTCAAAGGTGTCTGCAAAAATGCCCGGGCATCCCTCTCTCCACTTATAACACTCCCCTCCCTAAATATCTGTTGTACTTGCTGGTCACTAGGCTGTACCGTGTTATCCTCCCCCGTAAATGATGAGTCATTAGACATAGTGCTGGTTATACAATTGCTGTTCATAAAAAAAAAAAGTGCTTATTACTAATTGCAGTCTCGACTCACAAAATGTTAAAGATGCTTGAATGACTCTACTCTAGACACCCCTAACGAAACAATCTGCAAGTCCACCAATACAATAATGACACAATAAAAATTCCTCCAATATGCAAGAAAATTCTAGCCAGCTCTACTAGGTAGCATAGAATAGTTCTCCAAAAAAAACATGTGATAGGATACTACTGAATCTTGTGCAAGGTCGCCATTTTTGTTACGGCTGGATCGGCAATACATATTCGGGATTCTTGATCGTAGGACAGAAATGGCTTATGTGACAACGACACGCTCGATTCCAGTCCCAAATACTATATGCTCCAGACAACAAAAGCACCAACGCCCTACAGAGTTATCGTCTATGGTAACGAGGTACCTTAACTCGGCGAAAGTGTACAACAGGGGTAGGCTATGAGGCTAAACTCCCTCAGACATTTATAGGTTACGTTATTACTAAAGAAATGCAATACTCAAGAAACTACGTTAATATTAAGCCTCTAATAATGTAGAATAGAAGCAGGCTAAAGGTATGACAGTGAAATGCTAAATGACAAATGTACACGCCTACTTGAAAGCGCGTGCACTAGAATAACTGTCCCCTACTAACATGCACTAGCATGTAGCATACAAGATGTTCATGATCCAGTAGATACCTAATAATACACATGGAAGGAACATAAATAGTAGTCACTTATTATAAGAATGAATCTATACTTGGAATAACTAAAAGGTTGCAGGCAACAGTACTGCGCCGGTAGCCTACTACCGCATAGGCTACTTCGCTTCTCTCACTCTGTCTCCCCTCTGAGTCCGTATGCGCCCTACGCAACAGAACTCCGGACACAGCAGCAAAACAACAGTGCAGTTAATTGATACATGAAAGTATTAATAGTGTTGTCTTGTGTGTGAGTAATGTGTATTGTAAAGTGTTACATATATAAACTTAAAGAGAGCTGCAATGCATAGTAAAATAAAGATATAACCCACTCATCATCCCCATGTGTTCTAGCTAGCAGGCCAAGTCACAGGAACAACGAGTCCCAGCACCGAAAGCGAGAACCCAGGAAAAGACTGTAGAGAAAAACAAGGACAGATAAATTACGTTACTCTACTATACCGGCACTACGAGCGAGCTGTAGTCTCTGGTACTACACTCGCTCCTGGCTCGGTAGGCAAATCAAGGCTAAGTCCTCGCCCCTCTACAGACAACTCCTGGGCATGATCGGGCTCTTACACATGGCACTAGTCTAGTCACAAATTGGATGATGAGCTGGGCATATAACTCGTGAACATGTAGAACGTTCACCAACTATCCTCATCAAGAAGATCGCTGTTCACCTTAACCCCTTAAATCTAATACATGTAAATATATGCTTGTCCTAAGAGTAATACGAGAGGTGAGTGCTGAAACTCCTTTAGGACCTCAAGGGAAGGTTATGCATTTAAATAGAGAGAAGAATGAAATGAGAGTAATGTCGTCAGAGAGAAAGAGTGCAACCGTGAGAAGTTGGGAGAGAGGGCAAGGGATGTTAGAATCTCAAAGGTCCTAGGCAACCTGATCATGGAACACACAGCGAGCCTCCAGGCAATGTGCAGTATGACAACATGGGCAGCCCAGGCAGCATAGGCAGGCGGCAATGGACTACCAACCCTGTCGCACCTAGCTATAAGCGCAAGGCTGCCAACCGGTCCATACGTCTGGCAACCACCCCCCTGGCAGCGTGGCGCGTTGCTACCCTCTCGCTCTGAAAACTAACTCACTCTCTCTCTCTGAACTCCCATTGTCTTATCTATCAACTTCTCTATTGATATTACATATTAAATGGAAGGTCTCGACATGGCTTAAAACAAAACCCACCACTGGTTAGCACATGACGAGACCTTTGCAGAGATACAAAGAACATAGTTATACGTTGTCACACTCAATATAGGCAGCCAGCACGGTACAGCGGTACAGAGGTACCGCACAGTGGCGGTACAGTGGAGTACCAAGGAGTACAATCAGGTTGCGTTGCCACGCACTGGGTGCGTCACAATATCCTATTTGGTTTTGAGATTATAAGACGTTTGGCCCATTAGTTTGGCGATCTTAACACCTTTCACCACATTTCGTTGTCAATTTTAAGACCTTTCGTGCCATTTACTATGGGTTTCAGAGGCCGTGTGGCATCGTTTTTCGGGAATAACTTATTATCAAACAATTTGATCAGTATGATATTTTGACAGCTTTTTTCACACGGTCCCCTAATTTTGGTCAATATAGTGCATTACCAAAAGTGTAGAAATAAGCCACTCGCCCCTGTGTCATGAGGTTAAAGTCGCACATTAATGACTAAGAAACGGACAAGGCTACCATGGCTTACCTGTGAGAACCACCAAACCATTATTGCTCCTCCATCAAACACGGTAGTAATCAGCCACCACCCAACCCTATTATTGTCTTTAAATTCAAGTTATCTGTCAATATCAAGTATAAATATACAAACAGGATGTATTTTTTATATTTATACTCGATATTGACAGGTAACTTGAATTTAAAGGCGATAATAGGGTTGGGTGGTGGCTGATAACTACCGTGTTTGATGGAGGAGCAATAATGGTTTGGTGGTTCTCACAGGTAAGCCACGGTAGCCTTGTCCGTTTCTTAGTCATTAATGTGCGAGTTTAACTTCATGACACAGGGACAAGTGGCTTATTTCTACACTTTTGGTAATGCACTATATTGACAAGAATTAGGGGACGGTGTGAAAAAAGCTGTGTCAAAATATCATACTGATCCAACTGTTTGTTAAGAAGTTATTCCCGATAAACGATGCCACACAGCCTCTGAAACCCATAGAAGGTGTCGATATTTTCTTGGCCAGCGATAGCGAGCCTGAAACTTTAAGAGGAACCGGCCCTACCGAAAAATGTACCAATATATATCTTGAAGGGGATCTAAGGGGTGTTTTCCATAGCTTGATGGAGGTCTAGGGAGGAAACTAAGACATAAAGGAATACATGAAATCACAATAATAGAACATACGACAACAACGGCTATTTCCTCCCGCTCCTCATAACACTTACAGAATCTCTCTACGGAATCTTCTAGTTTATCTGGCCTTTATATCCTAAAATTATTCTATATGTTTGATTCCAGTGTGTGTACAGTATGTTTGATTGTTCTTTCTGGACTTTCAATCTTATTGTGTCTTTTTGGATGACTGACACACACACACACACGCACACACACACACACACACACACACACACACACACACACACACACACACTCACTCAATCACCCACTCTCACTCTTCTGCCTAACTGATATTCATTGCATGAAAATCGCATTAATTATCGTCCTCATTATAATGAAGTAAACAAGTGAAATAGAATCATAACTCTGTTCCCACATATATCTCTCTCTCTCTCCCTCTGGATTTTCATTCTCATCGTGTTTATTTTAATTACTCACTCACTCTCACTCTCTCTCTCTCTCTCTCTCTCTCTCCTACAAGGCTTCTCTCTATTCCCCTTTTCTCATATTGTCGGGAATAGTGATTTAATAATTTAACCTATCTACTGTATATATTCCCCACACATATTAACTTTCTCTGTTGGCTTGCGTTTCCCCTCTAAGGCTTCGTCACCTTGATCCAGTTTGCTTTCTTGCCTTTTCATCCATTTTCTCTCTTGCCTAACTTGATGGATCCTCTCTTTAAATATGGTCTTCCCTATCATCGTAATATTTATTTAATGCATTATATTTATGTATTTATATACAGTATACAAATAAATATATAAATATATATATATATATATATATATATATATATATATACATATATATATATACAGTATATATATATATATATATATATATATATATATATATATATATATATATATATATAGTTATTTTTCGCTACTTGATGTCTGCTTTTTTTCTTTTCTTTTTTTGTTCTATGTGAGTGAGGGAGGCAAAAGGCAGAACTTCCTATAGCGAGTGCCTCCCTCATAGTTGAAAGAGTGACAGGGCCAAAATCAAGGGACGTTCGAGCCAAAATGCCTGGCCACACGGAGTTTGAAGCAATTTAAGTCATAGGAAGAGGGAAAGACTGATTCTGGGAGAGAGTTCCAGAGCTCAGCTGTTGAATAGAAGAAAGTTTGAGAGTAACGCTTCACTCTTGGGTTGGAGAGTTGCACAGAGTAGGGGTGGGATTGGGTTGCAAGACGGGTACCACGTGCCCTACGTAAAGGAGGTGGTATACACTGGGAAAGCTCTGAGGAACACTGATTATTATAGTAGCGATAGAATAGCGAGAGAGATGCAACATTGCGGCGGATAGAGATTGCAGAGAGTTGGTGAGTGGACGGGAGTTAATGATGCGAAAGGCCTTCCTTTCAACTTTGTCTAGGAGAGCGGTGTGAAAGGAACCTCCCCACACATGTGAACAATACTCAATACAAGAACGCACTATGCCCCTGTACAGAGCAAGAAGCTGCGCAGGGGTAAAGAACCCCCTAAAGCGGTTGAGTATACCCATAATATGGTCCTTCCAAATGAGAGCAGAAGAAAATATCCGCAAGAATATTGAGAAAAGATGAAAGATTGATTTTTGTATTGTTGAAGAATAAGGGATAGTCCGCTGGGAGTTCCGGACGGGTAGATAGATGGAGAAATTGGGTTTTGGAAAAATTAAAGGAAACATGGTTTTCTCTGTCCCAATTGGAGATAGTATTTAGATGAGAATTTAAGTGTTCTATGGCTTCATTACGTTTGTCGTTGAGTGATTGCTGGCTGGGGCGTTCTGAAAAACTAATGGAGTAGTGTAAGGTTGAGTGATCTGCGTATGAATGGATGGGAATTGAGGTGCAGTTGAGAAGAGCATTTATAAAAATTAGAAAGAGAATAGGAGATAGGACAGAGCCCTGAGGAACACCGGAGTTTATAGGGTGAGGAAGTGAGCGATGGCCGTCCACAACCGCAACTATGGAACGGCCGGAAAGGAAACTAGAGACAAAGGCACAGATGGAGGGATAGAAACCGAAGGAGGGTAGTTTAGAAATTAAAGATTTGTGCCAGACTCTATCGAAGGCTTTCGATATATCTAGTGCAATAGAAATATCTCACCGAAGTCCCGAAGGAGGATGACCAAGAGTTAGTAAGATGTGAAAGAAGATCACTAGTAGAGCGACCCTTAAGGAAGCCATACTGGCGATCTGAGAGCAGATTATGAGAAGAGAAATGCTTAAGAAATTTGGAAGCAAGAATAGTTTCAAAAACTTACAAGAGATGAGAGCAATTGGACGATAGTTGGAGTGTTGAGAGCGGTCACCCTTCTTTGGGACAGGTTGAATGAGAGCAAACTTTCAGCATGAAGGGAAGACGTTAGAGGATAGACAGAGGCGAAAGAGTTTGCCTAGGCAGGGAGTCAGCACGGAAGCACAGTTTTTGAGAACAGGAGGAACACCGTCCGGACCGTACGCCTTCTTAGTATTAAGCCCAGAGAGGGTAGAAAGTACATCTTTAGAAGAGATTAGGATATTAGCAGAAGTAAGAGAGGAGAGGAGAGTGGAGAGGGAGGAATAGCACCGGAATCATCCAAGGTAGAATTTCTAGCAAAAGTTTGAGCGAAGAGTTTAGATTTGTCAGAGGAAGAAGTGATGGTTGTGCCATCAGAGTGGAAAAGGGGAGGGAAAGGCGAGGAAGAGAAATTGTTGTAAAGGTTTTGGGATAGACCCCAGAAAGCTTGGGAAGAGCTAGAGTTGGATAGTTCAGTGCATTTATTATTGATGAAAGAGTCTTTGGCAAGAGAAGAACAGATTTGGCTTGATTCCGGGCAGAAACATAGGAAGAATGAGAGTCTTGAGTTTTAAGGCGTCGGTACCGTTTGAATGCTTCCTCCTTATTGCGGGACAGCAGTAGAACAGGCGTGAGTTAACCAAGATTTTTTAGCATTAGTCGGAGAGAAAGAGAATGGAATGTATGCTTCCATGCCCGATAGGATTACCTCGGTAATGCGGTTCAGCACTCTCTCGGTAATGCGTTCAGCACTCTCCGAGGGTCCCCGGCCACGGAAGCAGAAATCATTCCATCGGAAATCAAAGAAGTACTGCCGGATTATTATTTACGTCAGTCAGACAAGCACACAGCTAAATAAATAAGATAATTAAATAGATAGGTAGATAATTAGATAGAAAAATAGATAACTACATAGATAATTTGATAGATAGAAATATAAATAGATAACGAGAAAATACTAAAATAAAACAATGGAGATGCAAGTAAATACAAATTAAATATTTATACATTCTGGTAAAAACGTCCGATTTTTTTGGGATATAATTGAAAATATTATCTTACCTTCATGGGTCTTTCTCTCTCTCTCCCAGCCCCCCAGAGGGACCAATTCCTCACTACAATTACCGCCATTACACCTCCGTCGGCCTAACATTTCCGACCTTCAGTTCTTCATTTCCTCTTTTTCCGCCCGACCCTCTCTCATGCTCGGGTGCGTGCTTGTTCTCGCTCTCGTTCTCTCCAACTCTCTCCGACTCTCTCTCTCTCTCTCCCCTGAACATTAATAACATTTATAACTCACAAACGACTAGAGTAATCCAGCTAATACAGTATTTCTACCAGTTGGGGAAGGTCAGCTAGGAATAGTATGTGTGGAGATTGACAGCCTATTTGCTCCAGCTCTTTATGAGTGACAGCAGTTCTGGGGTTCACACAATTTCTGGCCTACCTATTTGGAACAGGGTATAGCCATAAACTCAAGAATCTGATAACCAAAGACCAAGATAACAATGACTGAACAAAATTAAATAGAAAACGAAGAAATGGAAGGGCACTCTTAACTAAAAAAATAAAATACAAATAAATAAATTAATTATTAAGAAAAGAGAGCGAATTCCATTGAGGGAGGTAGTTGCTTTTTCTGGACCCCCTTCTCTCTCATGTTTAGCCCCATCAGTTATTAGATTTTAAGACGCTTGTTACATTAGTTTGGCGATATTGAGACCTTTTGCTCCATTTCTGTGTCAATATTAAGACCTTTCGTGCTAATTAGGTGTCGATTTTTTCCTGGCGAGCGAAAGCGAGCCTGTAATTATAAGAGGAACCTTCGGCTTTCGGACGGAGCATTTTTTTACCAAAAAATGTACAATTTATCTTGAACGGGGGTTCTAGGGGATATTTTTATAAGCATGATGGATGTCTTGCGAGGAACGTAAAAACATAGGCTATATAAATCAATTAAATAATAGACCAAGAAATAACCACTACCCCCTTAAGAGAGAAAGAATTTGGAAATACGCGAGAGACGGAGGAAAATAAAAGGAACCCGATAAAGATGAGTGAACACCCGGAGGAACAACTTGGGAGGGGGACCGGTACTGCTCTCTCTCTCTCTCTCTCTCTCTCTCTCTCTCTCTCTCTCTCTCTCTCCTACAATAAACTGTCCCTGTCTAGTAGTATTAAGGCCGGACCACCTCGTAGGGACCGCAAGATATGTGTGGTTTGAGTATCTGTGTAACTCTGTGTATTTATCTCTCTCAGAATTTCTAGATTTTGTTATCTCTATCTCTCTCAGAATTTATAGATCTCTCTCTCTCTCTCAGAATCTCACTCTCTCACACACTCGCTCTCTCTCTCTTATTTTCTAGATATATTTTTAATGAGTCTTAATTAACTGGAGTGAACAGTGGGATTACAATAATTACCGGTTATATAATTAATTATCACGTCAATTATACAGTATATAATTAGCAATAAGCCTTTGGGATTAATACTGAATGTAATGTAATTTCTACACAAATTAGGCTTATAGTAATTAAAATTAGAATGATCTCCATCAGTTATGATATCAGTAGACTGATGAATATTAAGGTAGTCTCCCCCCCTCTCTCTTTCTCTCTCTCTCTCTCTCTCTCTCTCTCTCTCTCTCTCTCTTTCTCTCTCTCTCTCTCACTCTATCTCTCTCTCTCTCTCTCTCTCTCTCTCTTCTCTCTCTCTCTCTCTCTCTCTCTCTCTCTCTCTAAGCTATATAGTAGTAGGGATGCACTTCGTTTTCTGTCAGCTCTGTCCTATGAGTTTCCTCGCCAAACCATGGCTTATTTAGTTTGACTAGTTCACACTTTGCCTTAAGGGAGCCCACCTCGCTTTTGTTCTCCTTCTCTCCCTCTCTCTTTGGCTTGTATCCATTGGGCCCCATTTAGCCTACTGTTTTAAGACGTTTACCCCCATCTAGGTGTCAATATTTTCCTGGCGAGCGGTAGCGAGCCAGCATATATATATTTTGTTTTGACAGCAAGCTAAATTTGTACATTTTTCGATAGAAATATTTCTCCGGCGAAGCCGGATTTCTCCATACAATGCTGGCTCGCTATCGCACGCCAGGAAGAAATCGACACCTGGATGGGGATAAACGTCTTAAACAGTTGGCTGAATGGGGCCGAATAATATAAGCTAGGAAAAGAAAGAAAAGGAGAGAAAGATAGAAAAAGCCGGTGACCCCCCCCTTAATCCTATTTTTACACTTCTCCCAGTATATTGAAAGCAGAATAAATTTCATAAATTTGTATCGACTCGTGACTTTAAGGGGATAGTGGCAGTTTTGTTTTCGTCTTTTAATTCATTTATTCATATATTTGTTAGTTTCCTCGCTAGACCTCCATCAACCTTAGAAAGACACAACCTAGACACCCCTTCAAGACAATGTTGTACATTTTTCGGTAGAAAAATATCCTGGCCGAAAGCCAATTCCTCTTAAAATCACAGGCTCGCTATCGCTCGCCAGGAAAAAATCGACACCTAAATGGCACGAAAGGTTATAAAATTGACAACGAAATGGGGAGAAAGGTGTTAAAATCGCCAAACTAAATTGATGTGGCTAAGCATGAGGGAGAAGGGGGTCTATAAAAGTGACATACCTCCCCTTAATCCTATTTGTATATTTCTCCCAGTATATTGCAAGCGGAATAAATATCATAAATTTGAATCGACTCGTGAATTTAATAGTTTATATTATTCCAACTCCCTTGTTCTTATATTGCATAGCATACAAACTCAAGAACATTGTTGATTATGATATAGATGAGAGAGAGAGAGAGAGAGAGAGAGAGAGAGAGAGAGAGAGAGAGAGAGGAGAGAGAGAGAGAGAGAGAGTCCCAACATTACTGAGAGTGGGAACAAATTGAAGAAAGTTAGCAGAGGAGAGTTGGTGAAACGAATTCCTTTTGATTCCAGAAAGAGGGAATACTAATTTCTTCTTCTGTAACTCACTCTCACTCTCTCTCTCTCTCTCTCTCTCTGTGATAAATGTTTGTTCTCTAACGATTTTCTTGATTTTTAGGTCCAAGTTTTTTACAATTCAATCACTCATTAACACCCCACCCCACCTCTCACTTGCCCACTCACTCTCGCATGCACCTTCCCACACACACACACACACACTTTCAGACACAAACACACACATTTTGGCTCGAATATGCCTTGATTTTGGCCCTGTCACTCTTTCAACACTGGGGGAGGCATTCGTCACAGGCACTTTTGCCTTTTGTCTTCCTCATCCACATAGAACAAAAACAAAAATAAAAAAAACACACTCTCATCTTCTCTATCTCTCTCTCTCTCTCTCTCTCTCTCTCTCAGTAATCTAGAGAGGCCGAGTGTGAGGCGGTCTTCAAGCCAGGCTCTAATGAAACCATCTATCACCCTCCCACCATCACCACCACAACAACACCATCAATACCCTCATTGTTCCCTGATTAAATAACACTGTATGAATATTCCCATATTCAAAATATGTTACAGGGGGACAATGCCTAGTGAGTACACTGCTCAATAGGTGGCATTCTGAGAGTGAGGGTCTGAGTCTGGAGGGTGAGACGGTGAAGCACTTGAACGAAGCAACCAGCCGCTTCAGAGATGGAGCTGCTTCGAGACATGATGGATGCTTCACATGTCTCACTCCCCAGACTGGAACAAGACCTCACGGGCTTCACCGTGTTGAGCGGTGGAATGTACAGGCTCTCAACCTATGCCCTAGAGGGAGTAGTTGGAATATAAAAAAAAAAAAAAAAAAAAAAATCATCATTATAAAAGCACAAACAACAACAACTATTTTCATTATCTTCACTCTTCCCTTCATAACAACATCACCCTCCTCCCTACCACTACCACTATAGCCTAACCGTCCTTCTCCAACACCACCACCACCAATGCCACTATAACCCTCCTTCACCACCACCCACCCACCACCACCACCGCCGTAAGAAACCAACACGCGAATTAAAACCGCTTTGGGGGTTTCACCAGAGCTTTAAAGAAGGCAGGTTCCCTCTTCCCTGTCTTGCTTTCTTTATCTTTAAAATATCCTCTATTGTCCTCATTTACATACATCTTTATTTATAATGCTTATAATTGTTCATGTTATTCTCTCAATATAGGCTATTTGTTGAGTTTAGGGTGGATTTGGGTAGTTTAGGGTGGATTTGGGTAGTTTAGGGTGGATTTGGGTAGTTTAGAGGAGGAATATGATATCTCTTTTTGCACATTACTACAGTTGTATCTTTATTCAGTCCCCTCTCACTTCTCATACCATCTTCATCACTCCCTCCCTCCCTCACCACAACCTCTCCACCTCTTCCTTCCCCCACCACTCCCATCTCATTTCTGTCTTCTCCCATCTCCACCACTCCCTCCCTCCACCACACCTTCCCCCCCACCACACCCTCTCCCACCAATCCCTCCTCCACCACCCTCTCTCCTCCACCATTCCTTCTCCACCACACCCTCTCTCCACCACTACAGACACAAATCCCCCCGCCCGCCTTGGAGTAAACTTGGCCCCTTATACTAACGACACCTGTGATTACCTTAACTCATACAATCAACAGGCTTAATTAATTTCAAGCTCTAATTAAAGAGATACACAAGGTAAAGAGATACACTGAGTTGAGTGAGAGTGAGAGAGAGAGAGTGTGTGAGTTGTTTGTGTATTCATATTCGTAATTGTATTCATAATTGTAGTTTAACAGGAATTGAGTTTTAGGCTCATATTGTCCCGCTTCCTAGACATTATCATCAATGACAATTACCCATCTCCTTGCTCAAGGGAGATGGTAACCGCCGGCTATGTCTCAGAAAACCTTCATCAACTTGAGCGATATTTGAACCCTGGTCTGCTGAGCTACAGGCAGGGACGATACCACTGAGCTAGCCGCGCAGCTAGTGTGTGTGTGTGTGTGTGTTTTGTGTGCGTTTTTTTTTTCTATACTCAATCTACTCCCTCTCGGGCATAGGCTGAGAGCCTGTACATTCAACTGTTATTGAACGGTGAAGCCTGTGAGGTCTCCTTCCAGTCTAGGGGGTGACATGTGAAACACTTTTAGCTGCAACCAGCCCCTGCCATCTGGCCTTCACAGGATGCATGGGGCTTAGTTGCTCACTCACGGTTCGAAGCAGCCCCATCTCTGAAGCTGCCTTGCCCCAGTGCTTCACTGTCTCTCCTTCTAGACTCGGATCCTCACTTTCAGAACGCCACCTACAGAGCAATGAACTCACTAGATATTGCCTCCTTATAGCTTATTTTTGAATATGGGAATATTCATACAATGCTATTTAATCAGGGAACAATGAAGGTGTTTATTTGGCGTTTCGGTGGGCTTTGTGATAATGCACCGATACTAGGTAGAGCACAAATTCCATCCCAATATTATCTTCCCTTTGACATATCGGGATTCGAACCCAGATCCTTTGAATTACCAGTCCAGTGGCAAGACCACTCAACCTATCGTCCAATTGCTCTTATCTCTTGTCTTTCTAAAGTTTTTGAAACTATTCTTGCTTCCAAATTTCTTAAGCATTTCTCTTCTCATAATCTGCTCTCAGATCGCCAGTATGGCTTCCTTAAGGGTCGCTCTACTGGTGATCTTCTTTCATATCTTACTAACTCTTGGTCATCCTCCTTTCGGGACTTCGGTGAGACTTTTTCTATTGCACTAGACATATCGAAAGCCTTCGATAGAGTCTGGCATAAATCTTTAATTTCTAAACTACCCTCCTTCGGTTTCTATCCCTCCATCTGTGCCTTTGTCTCTAATTTCCTTTCCGGCCGTTCCATAGCCGCGGTTGTGGACGGCCATTGTTCACTTCCTCACCCTATAAACTCCGGTGTTCCTCAGGGCTCTGTCCTATCTCCTATTCTCTTTCTAATTTTTATAAATGATCTCCTTAACTGTATCTTAATTCCCATCCATTCGTACGCAGACGACTCAACCTTACACTACTCCATTAGTTTTTCAGAACGCCCCAGCCAGCAATCCCTCAACGACAAACGTAATGAAGCCATAGAACTCTTAAATTCTGATCTAAATACTATTTCCAATTGGGGCAGAGAAAACCTTGTTAACTTTAATGCTTCCAAAACCCAATTTCTCCATCTATCTACCCGTCAGGATCTCCCAGCGGACTATCCCTTATTCTTCAACAATACAAAAATCAACCCTTCATCTTCTTTCTTTCTTATATACATAAATGACCTAGATTTAGGTATAACTAGTAGGATAAGTAAATTCGCAGACGATACTAAAATAGGGAGATCAATTGATTCAGATAGCGATATAGAGTGCCTCCAAAGGGATCTAGATACCTTACATGAATGGTCAGTAAATTGGCAGATGAAGTTTAACATTGACAAATGCAAGGTATTAAAGATAGGGAAGATGCAAACAAATGTTAAATATAACTAGCTAATTTAGAATTAGAAAATTCAGACTGCGAGAAAGATCTAGGTGTGTTTGTTAGCAATGATTTGAAGCCTAGAAAACAGTGTATAAGCGTTCGTAATAAGGCAAACAGGATTCTCGGGTTCATCTCTAGGAGTGTGAATAACAGAACTGCTGATATTATCTTAAAACTTTACGTGTCATTAGCGAGACCCCATATGGATTATGCTGTCCAATTTTGGTGTCCTTATTACAGAATGGACATAGATTCATTGGAGAGAGTACAGCGTAGAATGACAAAAATGATCCATAATATTAGAAATCTTTCGTATGAAGAAAGGTTGAAGAAATTAGGTTTACATTCGTTAGAGAGACGCAGAGTTAGAGGGGATATGACAGAGCTGTTCAAGTGGGTTAGTGGGATTAACAAAGGGGACATGACAAATGTACTAAAGCTCAGTGATAGCGAAAGAACTCGTACCAATGGTTTCAAATTAGATCAATTTCGTTTCAGAAAAGATATAGGCAAATATTGGTTGGTAACAGAGTTGTAGATGGGTGGAATGGACTACCAAGTGCTATAGTGGGATCTAAAACTGTAGGGAGCTTTAAGATAAAATTGGATAAGCATATGGACGAGAAGGGTTGGGTGTGAAGGTGGATCACCCGGGTTAAGCCAATCAGCGCTCTGCAGACCCCCATAATCCTGTGTTAATCCCTAACCGTTTTTGGTAAGATGATCCTCAGGGTATTAGAGTGTGGAGCCTATAATTGGGCTTTGTAATTGAATTGGGGTTGTGTGGGACAGGGATCTGCCTTGCTTAGGCCAATCGGCTTTCTGCAGACTCCCATTTTCTTATGTTCTTATGTTCTTCTCTCAATATTCTTGGTGTCTCTTTTTCTTCTGCTCTCATTTGGAAGGACCATATTACCAGTCTTGCTAAGGCAGCCTTCCAGAAGCTGGGTGTGCTCAGCCGCCTTAGGGGGTTCTTTTCCCCTGCACAGCTTCTTGCTCTGTACAGGGGCATAGTGCGCCCTTGTATTGAGTATTGTTCACATGTGTGGGGAGGTTCCTCTCACACCGCTCTCCTAGACAAAGTTGAAAGGAAGGCCTTCGTATCATTAACTCCCATCCACTCACCAACTCTCTGCAATCTCTCTCTCTCCGCCGCAATGTTGCATCTCTCTCGCTATTCTATCGCTACTATAATAATCAGTGTTCCTCAGAGCTATCCCAGTGCATACCACCTCCTTTACGTAGGGCACGTGGTACCCGTCTTGCAACTCAATCCCACCCCTACTCTGTGCAACTCTCCAACCCAAGAGTGAAACGTTACTCTCAAACTTTCTTCTACTCAACAGCTGAGCTCTGGAACTCTCTCCCAGAATCAGTCTTTCCCTCTTCCTATGACTTAAATTGCTTCAAACTCCGTGTGTCCAGGCATTTTGGCTCGAACGTCCCTTGATTTTGGCCCTGTCACTCTTTCAACTATGGGGGAGGCACTCGCTATAGGCAGTTATGCCTTTTGCCTCCCTCAATCACAGAAAAAAACAAAAACAAAAACAAAACTCCCCTAAAGTGTGTGTGTGTGTGTGTGTGTGTGTGTGTTTAGCAATACTCACATTCAGGTCATCGTAGAACCGAAGATCATACTGCTTGAACATACCTGCAAAAGATAGAAATACCTCTTAGATTTACAGACACTGGTATATCATATGCGTGTATCAGAAAGGCATACAGGGTATACTGTATCTACATTAAGAGGGGTAGGGCTTATTTTTTGTTTATTTTGTATTTACATATTTATCTTTCTTAGTTTCCTAGCTAGGCCTCCATCAAGCTTAACACAAAAAAACAAGACCCCCATTCAAGATAGGCTACATGTGTATATTTTTCGATAGAAAAATGTCACAGAATGGGAATTACACGAACGTTTTATCGGCAACATTTAATCATACATTAATTGTGTTGTGTGCTACTGTGGTATGCTGTGTTGCTTTGTGATGCTATGTTATGCTATGTTGCTAAGGCTATTATGGCATGTTAGCTGTTCTATGAGATATGATGCAATGCTATGCCGTTTTGATTTCCTCCTACTATGCTTTGTGAGTATCCTAGGTTCGAATCCTTGGAGTACCACATGTATTAATTAGTTTCATTGATTTAATGAATTTGGTTTATTTGTAAGTTAATTGGTGGGTTGGTGATGATATGAATATAATGTTATGATGTTATAAGAATGCTACGCTTTGATTATGCTATGTGACGCTGTTAAGGGGACAGTGCTTATTTTTTTTAGTCTAATTCATGTATTCATATATTTGTTTAGTTCCCTCCCTAGACTCCATCAAACTTAAAAAACATCCATTAGATCCCCCTTCGAGAATAATTTGTAAAATTTTCGGTAGAATAATGTCACGACCGAAGGCCGCTTCCTCCGCAATTACAGGCTCGCTATTGCTCGCCAGGAAAATAATGACACCTAAAGGGCACAAAAGGTATAAATATTGACAACGAAATAGGGCGAAAGGTCTTAAAATCGACAAAATAATGGGCCGAAGGGCATAAAATCTGAAAAGTAATGGGGCTAACAAGAGGAAGAGGGGGACCAGTAAAACGACCCATCCTCCCTTAATTAAACAGTCCCAATTCTAATCACAAGCGCGTAAAATCCAATTCACAAGCTTTGTAATAGATATTTTCATATTTAATTGACATTATTCGTAGTATCTCCTGCCTTTACATTTTCTATTTGATATTAATCATGTTTTCTATTTGTATGTATTTTTTGTTGTAACCTAATTTCTTCTGTATTTCATTTACATTTCAAAATTCCTTTTCACTATATTATTGCCTTTGCATGCCAATCTTATTAAATTCCTTTTCATTATATTATTGCCTTTGCATGCCAATCTTATTAAATTCCTTTTCATTATATTATTGACTTTGCATGCCAATCTTATTAAATTCCTTTTCATTATATTATTGCCTTTGCATGCCAATCTTATTAAATTCCTTTTCACTATATTATTGCCTTTGCATGCCAATCTTATTAAATTCCTTTTCATTATATTATTGCCTTTGCATGCCAATCTTATTAAATTCCTTTTCACTATATTATTGCCTTTGCATGCCAATCTTATTAAATTCCTTTTCATTATATTATTGCCTTTGCAGGCCAATCTTATTAAATTCCTTTTCATTATATTATTGCCTTTGCAGGCCAATCTTATTAAATTCCTTTTCATTATATTATTGCCTTTGCATGCCAATCTTATTAAATTCCTTTTCACTATATTATTGCCTTTGCAGGCCAATCTTATTAAATTCCTTTTCATTATATTATTGCCTTTGCAGGCCAATCTTATTAAATTCCTTTTCATTATATTATTGCCTTTGCATGCCAATCTTATTAAATTCCTTTTCATTATATTATTGCCTTTGCATGCCAATCTTATTAAATTCTGCGCACCCATTCTGCCAATTCCTTGATGCAATATATATTTGTTTTTCTTTTTTTTGTTATAATACTCATAAAACTGAGCTCCTATTTGGCATTCATCGGCGTCATAAATATACTTTTTGCGATTCGTATTTCAAGCTCATCATTTTTCTGAGCACATACACACGCTCAGCAAAAGTGTGTTGGTGTAGCTGGTGTTCTGAATGATGCGTGGAAGCTATGAGTAAGGTGTTAAACCAGAGCAATTGTGTTTGAAGACTTGAATGAATATGAGAAGGCATACAGGAAAATTAAAATGAAATAACATTGTTTTGGCCATGTTATCACTTCCAAAGACAATTTAAACTACAAACCACAATTCTATCTTCATATAATATTATACTGTACTGTATATATATATATATATATATATAATAATAAAGACTAACAAGAATGGACTCGAATCTCGTTTGACACCCTGGATATGAGTAGATGGGGACAGAAATACATAAATGATGGCTTAACCCCTTCGTTACCGATGCCGTCCTTTTAGTTTTATGCTGGCTACTACTAGACGATGTTATTCAGTATAAACAGAGTCTCCAGTAATCAACAAGCTTCGAACTATCTCGCTTGGTCCTTTATACTACCACACATCCTTCTTAAATTGCACAAAATCATCTAAATATAGCTAAAATAAAATAAAATACACGTCGTCGGTACAGGAGTTAATAACCAGAGGGAGATTTGTAGATAAATAAATAAATAGGTAAAACAAAAGACAAATGTATTAACACTGGAGACGAGGAGGATGGGATACATGTGCAGTAAGGAGAGAACAGTAAGAAAAGGTGATTAAGGAAGGAAGGAGAGAAGGAAGAGGGGGGAAGAAGAATGGGAGGGCAGAGGCAGAGGGGAAAGATAATAAAGGTGATAGATAGAGGATAAGGGGATAGGAAGAAATGGAAGGAAAGAATATAATGTGTAGTAAGAAATTCCAGATGACAGAAACGAGAGAAGGTAGGGGGGGGGGGAGAAATGCGAGGAAAGACGAAGAAGAGAAGGAGTAATTGATTAAAGATGATACAAACAAGAGGGGAGAAATGAGAGGGAGTAAGATAATAAATATGATTAAAACATGAGAAGTAGGAAGGGAGAGAGGAGAAATGGGAGCGAAGATGAAGAGAAGGAGTAAGATATTAAAGATGATAGAAACACGAGAAGGAGGAAGGACTGTGGGGGAGAAAGTAGAACGAAGATGAATAAGAGAGGGAGTAAGATAATAAAGATGATGTAAACATGAGAAGGAGGGGGGAGAAAATGGGAGGAAAGAGGAAAAAGAGGAGTAAGAGAATAATGATGATAGAAACACGAGGAGGAAGGACTGTGGGGGAGAAAGTAGAACGAAGATGAAGAAGAGAGGGAGTAAGATAATAAAGATGATATAAACATGAGAAGGAGGGAGAAAATGGGAGGAAAGAGGAAAAAGAGAAGGAGTAAGAGAATAATGATGATAGAAACACGAGAAGGAGGAGGAGGGGGGGGGAAATGAGGAAGAGAAAGAGTAAGAGAATATAGATGATAAGATTATGAGAAGGAGGAGGAGTAGGGAGGAGATATGGAAGGAAGAGGTGCAAGAGAATAAAGATGATAGATAGAGGATAAGGATGATAGGAAGGAAGAGCTGGCGGAGGAAGGTGAAACACGAGGGAGGGTAGGAGACAGCCCCCCCCCCAGCCCGGCCCCCACATATTACCAGAGACTAAGATAAATGTAGAGGTAAACACACACCCAACACCAGACACACACACACACACAACACACACACACACAACACACACACACACAACACACACACATAACACATCGGCAGGAGGTAGCTAACACACGCCAGAAGGGATGTTGTATGTCGGGATAAACACACACACACACACACAAACACACACCTCACTCACTCTCACACACACACACGCTTTTTACCCCCTTCCCTCCCATCTGTTCTACCACTTTCCCCCCTCCCTCCCCTTCATCTGACACCCCCCCCCCCCCCCTCCCGCTTCCTCTGTTTTTCTAATGTACCTTTTTCGCTGCCCCCAGCTTCGAACCCTTCATTACCACCAGAAGGAGGAGGAGTAGGGAGGATATATGGAAGGAAGAGGTGCAAGAGAATAAAGATGATAGATAGAGGATAAGGAGGATAGGAAGGAAGAGCTGGCGGAGGAAGGTGAAACACGAGGGAGGGTAGGAGAAGCCCCCCCCCCCCCAGCCCGGCCCCCACATATTACCAGAGACTAAGATAAATGTAGAGGTAAACACACACCCAACACCAGACACACACACACACACACACACTGTGTGTGTGTTACTTAATTATTATACTCCCTGGTGGTTACTTAAATAGTTTGGTACCCTTTGTATTGCTAGAGGGTCTTACGAAGCTGAATCATATCGGAAGAGAATCGTATTTCAAGCTTATTATTATTATTATTATTATTATTATTTATGACCTCGCTCTCTAGCAGTACTCTTACCCCTTTCAATACCTCAAAATGCCTCGTAATTAACTACACATTCCTGGCATAACAGACGACCAGAGTTGATCAGGGAGAGAGAGAGAGAAAGTGAGAGAGAGTGTGTGTGTGTGTGTATAAAAACCAGGTAGGGTGTAGGGTAGTGTTATTCTGGTAAAGGTAAACATCCCGGTACGTCTGTCTGGTGGTGGTGGTGCTTCTTTCCATTTTGGGAATAAATGTGTTGATGTTTCATGTCATTTTTCTTTACAATTTTGTCTACATTTTAACACACTAGGTAAGAAGTTAATGGACGCTCTGCTCAATGTTGTTGAATTTAGGTGTTCGGCTTTCTGTACATTATATATGTGTAATGCTTCTTTTTATTATATATTCTGCTGCAGTTTTTTATATTTAGTATACGACAAATGATACTGTTATTGCGATTTATTTATTTTGTTTCCCCTGTTGACATTCATTAAATGTTATGTCCTGATACAATATTAATATCCTTTGTTGTGCTCTTTAAAAACACATAAATATATATTCTATTTTTACATTCACTATTTTCTATATATATATCTCTCTCACACACACACAATCCACACACTCTCCCTGTATCTCTCTCTCTCACACACATCCACACACTATATATATATCTTTCTCACCCTCTCTCTCACACACACACACACACACACACACTCTCTCTCTCTCTCTCTCTCTCTCTCTCTCTCTCTCTCCCTTGCACTACCTACACCATTATCAGTCGCCACCAGAGCTAGGATACCTTGGTGTTACGATAAACCATATTATACGCCCCGCTGTTGGTGTCGACCTTACGACACCTCAGTTCTTCTTGTCATAGCTACGGTACCACGCCGACTAACTCAGGGTGTAGTAATCACATATATATATATATATATATATATATATATATATATATATATATATATATATATATATATTGTTACGTATCTTGATCCTCAAGTGGTTAACTTGATGAATCTAGATAGCACAGAGATATATATTAAGGTATCAGTCAGCTGAAGGCAAAACAAAAGTAAAATATAATAAAATTATTTCCTGTTGTTGCTTCCTTTCCTTTTGGATCTTAGGACTTAGTATCCTTTATTGACTGATACTCTTTAATTATGAAAAATACTGAAACTAATTAAAGTCATGTAGTATTTATAAAGAATTATTATTTAACCGAAGCTTAGTAGGCTATGGTTATGAACCGAAGAAGTTATATCTAAAGAAGGACTATTAATTCTATAAAAAGTCTTGAAAGATAAATATTAAAGTAAGAATATTTCTGTCTCTTACCCTTTTTGAAATGAATAG